>JAAAKQ030515416.1:0-19361 GCA_010016005.3 Zanna intricata
ATATCTTCAGAGGATGAGATGAATGAATTGTAGCGTGTGTGAAAAATGCCATGCCTGACCGGGATTTAAACCCGGGAGCTCCAGATGAAAGGCCGAGACGCTACCTCTCGGGCCACGGAGGCCGGGATTATTTAGGTTTACAGAAGAAGACTGTACTTAGATTCTGTATAAGTTTCAATGATGTGAATAAATTTAATGTGAATTAAAATTTAAAATTGAAATTATTAATAACAAATATTCTTTCTTTTACTATATTTAGTAGAGAAGTTATTGTTGATAATAATTGATCACAAAAGACTGCATCCAAACTATACCTATTGGAATTGTGTTTATTCTTCCTTTATCGTGCTATAACTATTAGTGAGATTACTCTTCTCAACACCGACTGATTGTGAGAGAAATTATTTTAAATAATCGCCATGCAAACATATCATCTCGTGCTATAAATAAATGCAAAACAAAAACAAATTTGTCCTGGTAACAATAGCATTAGTAAGTTAACGTAATGCATTATTGAAAACCAACGTCTGGAAGTCAAGCTGTTACGGATAAAAATAGTACATCGACTACTTCATAATATTATTTTGTTTATTTCAAAACTATAATTTATTTACTAGTAATAAACTTAAAAAAATAAGATAAAATATATGTACAGTGCGTACAATAAAAATAAAAGCTTGAGTTGGAGAAGGTCGAGATTGAATTACTACCGAATCTGAAAACATTACACTCATCTAACTGGAAAATAGTAATAATTGTTGTACTTTTATTTATGCACGTTTAATTTATTATTACCGTTTTCAAGTTATTTGTAATTCATTATTACGTGATTAGTATTAATAATTCAATGAATAAAAATTACAGAAACAGGAATTTTAATTTACCATAGGTGTAATTTTAAACCAAGAAATCTTAACTAATGCTTGATTGTATATTGTATCTGTAATTACATATATCCCCAGTCCTGTGCAAGTTCAATATCTCTGTCTTCATCGGAACAGTCACTTTCACTACCACTATCTAAATGTATGATAAATTTATCCTTCATTTTGTCGTTTAGCGGTTTCATCTTCTTATACTCAGTTTCAGCTTTTTTTTACATGTTCGCAATGTGGTTTCTAATCATCCTTATTCATTTCATTCATTTTTTCCTCAGCTAATGTTTTAAAATCTGACATTAAACTGTTGTGTTATTACTACCTGTATATTTTTTCAGAGCCACCATACAATCTCGATCGAATTTAAATCGGAATTGTAAGGTGGAAATAGCAAAACGTGATGCCCGTGTTTTTTTAATAGTTCATCTAAATGGTTCACCTAAATTTTCAAATTTCTTTTGATTTAATTATATCGTACAATGATGGATTTAACATTGCTTTATTTAAAGGGAACCGATTAATCATGCCACTTCTCATATCATTTTAATTTGGAGGCTTTTCTAGAAGTGAATTGTCGTATGGCGAATTGTCGATAACAACTACTGGCTGTGGGGGGGAACCAGAAATTAATTTTGCAGATGCCCATTTTATAAAACTGTTGTTGTAGCTGTCATAATGTGCTTTTTATACTTGTTTTCCAAGTTAAAATCACGGTGGAATACTAAAATATAAAATTTCTCCAAATAAAAAAATCGATAAATTTTCTTTTCTTCAGTTATTTTTCTTAAAAATTTTATCCTTTCCACCTTTCCACAGTTGTCTTCTTTGTCAAACAGATTTTTTCAACTATTTTCAGTTTTACACTACTTAAATACTAACTCTTTCAGGATAGTTGCTAGTATAGTTCTGGAACGTTTAAACTGAATACTCTTTTGAAGATCTTCACGTAATTTATTTAATGAAGGCAATTCATCATGTTTTCAAGGAAAACTCGTTAACTGTTCGGCTTATACAATACCTTGATCAAGACCGTTTCATCCACTAAGTGGTTTTGAACGTTCTTTATACTTTTTTGATATGTTGAATGAGGACGACTGTGATTTATATTTAAAAAGATCGTGCTTTCCATTTTCGAGTTTTAGAACGTGTGATTTTGAAATTTCACAAACTGCAGCTTCAATGGTTCTTCTTCACATTTCTGAGTGCGTATTATATGTTTATCATCTTCTAATTTTCCTAACTTTACATCTTCTTTCTTCATGAAATCCTGTAAAAATCCTTATACAATTAACTATTTCCCGTATTTAACTACGGAGCGTTATATTTTAATAATAAACAACACATAAAATAAATATCATCTTAAATTTGTTCAAGTGTTTCAACTCAACCTCAACTAGAAAAATCCACCTGTTATCCGCCCACCCGACGCCAAGCATCCGTTCACACAGAAAGATAGCAACATACAAAAGAATGGTTTATAAAACAAAAAAAAAATTCCACCGTCCGCCACCCAACGCCCAAAATTCGCCCACTTACCACCCACTTTCCGCTCACCATACACCCACCCAAACCAAAAAAAATAATTATTTTTAATTTATATCTAATTTTAGTAATAACTCAAATATTATTAATGTATAATACCTAAATGTCATAAAATGATTTAAATGCTGCCATTGCCAATAAAGATTTACAACAAAAAACAGCAAAAAAACATATTCATTATTAAATGCAAAAAATATACTAACTTTCCACATATTACAGAAGGAAACAATTATATCATTTGTGCCGGGTCACCCCAAGAATTAAACGAGATCAGTTTATTGAAAATGAGACGTAACGACTAAGCTATTAGTAAATATAATTTGTAAGGCAGAGACCTAGATACCATAAAATACCTAAATATCATAAAATTATATTTAAATTCTGCCATTGTAAACAAAATTCACTAACAAAAAACTCAAAAAACATAGGAATTCATTAATATCCACAAAAAGTTAACTAAAACGCCACACACTATAGACGGAAACAACTGTACCATTCGTACCTGGAAACGCTAAGAATTGATCCAAATCAATTTATTGAAAATTAAAAAATATACATTAATAAGGAATGTTAGTCAACAGTGCTATACAATACTTTACTTAACTAAAAATATCTGGGTAATAGTAAGCCATTTTATACGTATTCATTTCCATGAATACGTATAAAATGACCAAGTTATTAATAAATTATTGTAATTTGTAGTGTATAGGCCAAAAATTTAATGAGGATGTTTATTACAATAAGCATCATCAACAATATTAAACCCATTACAGCAATTGCATATAAATTTAAATCAAGTAAAATATTTTGATAACCTTTATTCCTATAAAGTGGTCATTCATTTTATGACTCACTTGATAGTGAAATTTTGATAATAATAATAATCAATTAATGCAAGTGTATACCATTCGTTTTTGTGCTGTGTACAGAATGAAATATTTTTAAGTACGTTAAATATTTTGAAAGAAATTATAGCCTGAAATTTAACAAAATAATAATAAATTTTAATTGCGGAAAGAACCTTTGCTATTTATGAAAATAGTTAAACACAATGTACTGCAGTATACTAGGTTGTGAATGAGCCTAATGTTACGAGTAATATAATGTCCTGCACAACTCGTTGTGCAGAGCATTATATTATTATGCCTCGTGGAAGCAAGCTTATGTTTTCATCGTACGCACTAAACAAATTCTCATAAAATATTTGGTAAAAGATGTTAATAATTGGATTAAATCTGATTTTTTCCATTTATAAAATTTATTTATTTATTTACGAGAGGTTTAATTTGTTACCTATTGCGTTTGTAATCTTCAATTAATTTAATTACTTTTTTATGTAATTTGGTTTTAACATACTTAACAATAATTGCATGACAATGAAAACAGTATGTAATTTTTGTAACATTAGGAGTTGAAAAAAAAAACACACACACACACGAACGCACGCACACGCGCGCGCGCACACACACAAATTAAAATAATCATTAAGAACAAAAATTAACAATTTTATAAACGATATTGGGTATATTTAAAAAAACGGACACAAAGAATCATAAAAATTATCAAAAATGTTAACGCCTTTTAAAGGAGTTAAAATATTTAAAATTAATGATTTAAAAATATGAATATTTTTATCTATAGCGCTCAAGTAATGTAAATAAGATTGACGGAGCCGGTGTCCATAAGTCACGTAACTTTAAAAAAACCTGAAAATTGTTGGACGATGTGTGTTTGGTGCTCTCTCGACAGAATTGAAATTAAGCTCCCCCTTAGATGTTACGTTTGACACAAAATATTAGGTTTGTGTGATTGAAAAAACAATTTTACACGAGATTATTGACCATTCATTATCTTTTATTTCTTTATATATTTAAAAAATGTAAATTTTAATTACATAGAGATTATTTATGTTATTATAAAGTATTAGCATGTTTATTTGTTTTTCTATTATGTGATAACACATTTCTGATTAAAATTTTATTATTCCACATAATCTAAAAAATGGTAACAATGAAACCAAGATTTCTTCTTATTAAATGATCATATGATAATCAGTTAAGAAATAAAGAAAAAAATAATTCCTCACTATAAAACTGAATAAACGGTTAGATATTTCAGGCCTTTATACAATTTTGTACAAAGGACCGGTGAAAGAGTTTCTTTAGGAACTCCGAAAAGTTTTTCAGTTTCAATAATTTCTTCTTTTCAAGGAAAATAATTAGTTTATGTAACGGTATATAATTCAGATGGGCTTCCGAAATTTGTAATCGGTAGCTAGCTGGATTTATCCTTGCTAAAGTTACACCGATCTCAGAAATAGACGTGATCAAGACGGAAACCGCTAAAATAGATTTTTGAATTTTCTGGGCTTGATTTGTTTGTCTCGCAATATGGTTCTTTCACAAATAATTGGTTTTTCTTATCATCTACCTTATTTGCTTATCGTGGTTTTTTCCCCCATTTTTGGTATTGAAAATGTCAGAAACCGTAGTAGCCATTGCATATTTGGTGTGTTCTTGTTGGAGGAAGATGTCTGTAGATCTTTTATGTGTAAGCTTAATAGTCGGAATTGATATTAGATAAAGCTTAGTCTCCTTAATAAATAAAATAAAAGAACAAAGGGAGAAAAAATTTTAATTTTTTGGATACTGAATTTCTTGATATTGTGGGAGAACAAAACTAAAATGGTTAAAACCCTTAAAGAGAAGCAGCATGAAAAGAATAATATTGAAGATTAATCGGTAGACAAATAAGAATAACAAAAGCAAGAACGAAGAAAAAAGTGACCGAAGAATTGTTATTGAATAGGGCAAAATTTTAAACTGTATGTTCCATAACCCTTCCCAGCATACTATCCAGATGAGAAGAATATGTATAGCAAGAACTGCGCCGCCGAAAAAATGCTTAAAATTAATCCTGCTCAGTTCAATAAATAAATTTTTTTAAAGAATTCTTAGCAGCTAACCTAAGTGTAAACCTAAAAATTCATATACGTTTCGCTGTTAACATAAATTATCAGTTTACGTTTGAACGTGATACGATTAAAAATTTCTGATCCATTTTATATGAGGTTTTCTTTTATTATATTTGATTTAGCTTCTTTACGATAAGGTAGGAGTATAGTAAACGTTAATTAAAGATATCAGCTGGAAGTTCCCTTGGAGACTGTTTCAAAGAGACGAAGGACTCATTGCTATTGAACTTGCGGAAGTTATAATAGTGGGTGCATATGTTTCACCAAACTGTGACACATAACAATACACAGACTTCATTAGCAGAATACAAGACCTGATACTTCGCGCTTTGAAGAAAATTACCCTGCTAGGAGACTTCATTTGCAATGCTACTGGTGCGGGCAATAACTACACCAACAGAAGGGGAGAGGTCCTGATGGACTTTATGCAAACAATGGGCTACTACTGCTTAAATGATGAAACACCTACTTATGAGGCCCGAGGACACACTTCCATGCTAGACTTGGTTATTATGAATGGCAGATGGAACCAGGCATTGTGTAACTGGCAGGTACTCGGCGAAGAAACAGCTATTGACCATCATGCTATGCCCCTGGTTATCCAGGATCCGTTGTTCAATCAAAGGATATATAGTCCCCTACAGAGATTATCCAATCATCAGATTGATATAATAGTGAAGGAGGTTACAAATAGGTTTAGTACTGGTCAAATAATGACTCCAGATACATTGCAAGAAACAACTGCAAGAGAGATTGCTAGGCTTGATTTCAGACACACAGGCCGTAAACCTGGTGGTTCTCTAGGATTGGCCTGCTGAGAAAAGATCTTCAGCGCTGTATGAGAATCGTACAGAGACTCAGAAGAAGTGATAGAGATGGATACGAAGCTGCATTATTACATTTCAGAGGAAAAAGTAGTGAACTTCACTTTGCAATTAAAAATGCAAAAAAGCAGAAGTGAAAAGAATTGTGTAAGGAACTTGATATGGATCCATGGGGATGCGCCTACCAAATCGTAATGAAAAGATTTGTTAGGCGTCTGCCAGTACTTACTGAGACAACAGCCAGGAGAGCACTAGACGGACTCTTTCCATGGCCGGAACAGGAAATAAATCCACCAGAAGTTTTTGAAAGGAAGCGCTTTACACTTGAAGAAATAATGTCAGCGATTGGTGGACTAAACAACAAAAAAAGTCCAGGTCCTGACTCCATTCCGGTGGGAGTCATAGTGGGGCGTATGATCCATATTCCGGGTGAAATGTTAGACATGATTAATAGAGAACTGGAAAACGGCTCTTTCCCCAGGTGTTGGAAGGATGCACAACTTGTCTTCTTATTTAAAGGAAAACGAAATGATCAAGAAGTATACAGACCTTTATGCCTTTTAAATAATATGGGTAAGGCCATTGAAAGGGCTCTAGCGGCACGCATTCTTGAGGAAATAAAACATGGCGAGAGAATCCATGACAACCAGTATGGTTTCGTTAATAGTATGTCAACTATCCAAGCTATTGCTAGGGTGGTTGACTGGGCAAACAACACAAAACAGGGAACCTGGAGGACTAGGAAATATATCCGACGTTAATACTATTAGACGTCCGAAATGCTTTTGGGTCGGTTCCGTGGAAAGTTATCATGGAAACACTTATGAACAAGGGTGTTAGTTCTTACCTCCTTCGACAAATTAGTCAATACCTGCAAGACTGAAACGCGACAGTGACGGCATTAGAGGGAAATTTCGACTACCAGATGTTCAGGGGAGGGGTCAGATCCCACAGGAATCTGTTTTTGGCTTCGGTCACCTTCTCTGGATCATCGTATTCGATGGAGTCTTGCGTTTACGTCTTCCCGAGCAAACTACCACAATTGTCTACGCCGATGACCTAGCGGTTATGGTGGACGGAAAAATGAAATAGAAATAGAAGAGAGTGTAAACGAAGCCCTCACCTCGATTGGATGCTGGATGTGATCACGGGCTGAAAAATTATAGCCCGAAAAGTGCAGTTACATAGTAATGGCCGGTAGGAGGAAGATTCAGCGGTTAGACTTGAAGATTGGAAGCAACCGAATTGAGGAAACCAGATTCATAAAATACCTAGTTATCACGCTCGACAAGTCCAACAAATTTTGTGAACATGTGGCACGGACCTGTATGAAGGCTAATGAAACCCTATCAGCACCAAAAAGACTTATGTCCTCGTGACGATCTCCAAGAACGTCCAAGCGTTGGATCATCATGACAGCAGTAACATCTGTTCTGATATACGCAGCGCCTGTATGAAAAAATACAGTTAACATTAAGTGAAACTTATCTCGTATGATCAGAATACACCGGAGGTCCCTATTGAGTGTTGTTAGTGCATAAAGAACAGTATCATATGAGGCAGTGTGTGTATTGGCCAGCGCCCCCCCTTCCAGTTAACCTGTTGATTCATGAGAGATTCATCAGACAGGAGGGCAGTAATAAAGACGAAGCTAGAACGGAAGTTCTAGGACTATGGCAAACTAGGTGGCAAACAGGATTAAAGGCTGCATGGACGAAGAGACTGATAAATAACATAACGAGCTGGATTAACAGAACGCATGGAGAAATAAATTTTCATTTATCACAGGTTCTCAGTGGACACGGAAATTTCTAGGCGTATTATACCGCATGGGCAAAAGATCATCATTCAATTGCATGTATTGCCATCTTGAGGACACGGTAGAGAATACCTTGCAATAGTGCCCTAAATGGAACGAAATCCGTCTGCAGGCTGGTGCGCGTGATCTGACATCTGATAATCTGTGAACCATATGCTAAGATTTGAGAGTCATTGGCGAGCAATTGATAAACTGGCCAAAAATATACTGACGGCTAAGGACGAAGAGGGACGCAGGAGGGGTTTCTGAGCCTTCTGATCGTTGTCTCTTGATCACGACGAGTCCTGGCGTCCGGCGAGTTGGATGGCCCCAGTAGTGAGGATCGTCACGCCTTGGTGGGACTCCATAATAGACCTCGCGGACTTATGGGACAAATAAATGGAAGAAAAAAAAACAAAAAAGGGAGGGAGTAAAGACCGTGACCCGGCTGATGTGGAGAGCTCCGGATATTCTTTTCTGGGTCTGGGTTCTCTGACTGACGTTTGAGGCTAAGGCAGAACAAAAAATGAATATCCGATACTGGGGGCGGGCTAACATGCCATACCCCACACATACATATGACACATACGGCTGGTGGGTGGGGAGGCTTGCCTTTCAGGCAAGGACACACCCCTGGACTGAGCTATACTTTATTGGAGGTCCGGCCCAGGGGTGCAGGAGGGAAAAAATAGATACCAGTCTAACTCGATTAGTAATGTTTGACCTTTCCCTCAAGAACAACCAAAAATAAATCTTTTTTTTATTTGAATATAAAATTTGTCTTACTTTTTAAACGTTGACTCTAAACTTTTAATTTAGGTTTGAAATTTAATTTATTACCGATAGAATACCAAATTAATTGATTTAATATTTAACATTTGTTTTTTTTTTAATTTTAAATATTTTGTTGTTCTTTTAATTTAAATTTTAAAATTTATCTCAATTGTAAGTGCAATGGAAAAAAGTGTTGAATTAAAAGTTATCTTTATATTTTCAGAAATTAGAAAAAAGTATAAATCTATCACACTGCAAAAAAGGAAAAATTCAGCATTATTTTTAAATAGTGACTTAAAAAAAAATTTAACTTTTTTACAATCGAATAAATGAAAAATTTGTGCTCGAATTAATTACATAGAATGAAAAAATCAGTTTATTAATTTTTTTGTTAAAATTAAGAGAATTTTATTTATAAAATCAAATGTGTGATACGACTAGGAATAGAGAACATTGGGGAAAAACATAAGCCGATGCTTACTTCGCGTATCATATTTGTATCTTATTTTACAGAGTTGATTAAACTTCAGCATTCTGAGAATTAGAGAGCAGTGTACCACAATATACTGTTACCATTTTCAGATGGTCTTTTGTTAGACCAGATAACAGCGCTGTTTTTTCATTCCATCACTAGGTGGATGTCTGCTGCATGTAGGAGGTTGTAATATATGATTTGAGTTTAGCGTAGTGGTTCTTTCTTCGTTCGATCATTCTTTTCCTTATTCATAATCACTTTCCTCATTTTTAAGAAAAAATAGTTCAAACTGTGATCTGCATAAAGAATGATATAATTTGTAAATTCAATGCATCCTTACCGTAATTTTGTGGGTAAGTTGTCCTTCTTCAAACGAGTTCTACGGGTGGTCTGAGCCTGGTAGTTTCTGTTGAGGGTAACGGGAAACACCAGGGTATTTATGGTATAATCTGTGCGAGGGATATAGACTGATGTGTAAAGTTTATGTCCAGTCGAATAACTCCGCTATAAACCTAATGGTTGAGTTGATAATCGACAAAGTCTAGCCTCCTGATCCGTCCTAAAATATAAATATTGGAGAATAAATAGTAAACAAAAGAATTATTAATTTATGTTAATAAACGTTTGTAGGTTAGGTCGGGTTAGGTTAGGAAAAATCTATCTACACAGCTCTTTTGGAACATTTTCTGTCAAATATAAATAAAATATTTACGTAAAGAATTAAATTCATTGCGAATTTTGTTCCTAGAATTTGTTATTAATATTGCAACTCCTCTTAAAAATATTTCATAATGTTTTATATTGTTAGATGAAGGGTTAGCTAAATGTTCTTGACGGTTTACGTCAAGAACACTGATGAAACATGGGGTCAATAGGATCAGATTAAAGCATATATAGCATTCTGTACGTGTAACTGTCAGCATTTGTAAATTGTAGACATTAATATCTAGCGACAGCTTTTCAGTGCATCGCTCAAGGGATTTATCAATCATACTACTTGTCCACAGTAATTAAAGGTATTATTTCTATATATGTTTCTATCATTACTGTTTTGCTTAATTTCGTTGAAGTCAATAATATTGTCTCCATATCTTTTGAATTTATTTAAATATTAGAGAATTGTAATATCTATTGTTTCTTTTTTTAAATTTATTTTTTCAAGTTTGACTCTGTTCAAAATGCCAATCTTTATCTAAGTACGATTAAATTTTCATAATTTTGATTAGTTTCTGTTCGGTATATTTTATAAAATGCATATCAATATTAATCAATTTACACCTGGATAAGTATTAAAGTGTTTCACGAAAAAGGAATGATTCTGGACATAATAATAAATTTGTTTCCTTAGGTTGTTCAATTTCAGTTTGTATCAACAAAAATATACCTTTAATTTTTTTAAGAATAAGGGCGTAGCATATCTTCACTGCTTTTATGGTTATATAAAACAGAACGTATATTTAGGGATTTAAAGAAAAGTTTGAAAAGAAAACCAAAAATGTTTTTGTAAATAATTTTTATACACACTGATTTATTGCTAGAAGAAAGATCAGTTAGAAAATAAATGAGATTAAAACAGAGGTAATGAAATATCACTAAAAGGAAGATATAGGAAGATAATAAGATATTATTTATTAACTTAAGGAAAATAATATATGAGAAGTTGTGTAATTTTACTATTTAGGTAGTAAAATTGCAAAGTAATTTAGAAACTAAAAGTAGATTAATACAAACAAGGAAAGCTTTTATACAGAAAATAAATCTGCTATACATATCTAAGAATTATAAAAAGTTTTTGGAAAAATATTTGCGTGAAATATAGTACTAGGAATGACGATGACTTAGATGTATTGGAAATCAGAGTATAATTTGAAGTGCTGCAGAAGGGATTAACCTGCAGAGGGATTAAAAAAAAATTACTATAAATTACGATTAAAATTGGTCCATATAATTGTCCATTTATGGTCCATAAATTACGATTCAGTTAATTTGGTAACAGTAATAGACGTATATATATATATATATATATAATTATTATTATTCTCTTTTATGATCGCATAGGATCACCTTATTAAGTTCATTATCTACCTGTCAAGTCTCTTCGATGGGACTGTTTGGGCCTTGCAGTCCTCCCAGGAACGTATGAAGTTCCGATCTTTGTGCCCTTTCTAATGTTAAAAATGTTCGTGGTGTGAGTTTTTTCTTTTGAATGTGAGTCGAGTATTTTTGTACCTGATTTTCTTTTTTAATATTATCTAATCAGTGGTGTCTTCTAGTGTAAGACCAATTTCTGTCAGATCATCTCTTATTTGTCTGATACATCTGCATCCTGTCTCTGTGTTTTCGAGACGAGATTGTACTGTACCAGCTGTTTCAGGAGTCTTCAATCTTGCTTTCTCATGATATTTCAAAAAATTTTAGTCTTTTCTTACACATGGTATCGGCGCATTGGTTCTAACTCTTTGTACACGACTTTGTTGGATAAAGTATACCACTTTCCGTATTTTTAGTATTTTTATTGATGCAGGTACTTCAAATTCTTCTTTAGATTTTCTGGAGACTGTCTGTCTTTGATTGTTCGTTTAGATTGAATACTGTTTTTGCTTTAGAGAAAGTCAAAGATTGGAATTTGTAAAACAGGTAACCAAGGACGTAGGATGTAGTAAATTTGTTGAAGTTAAACAGATTGGTATAAAATAGAAAGGAATAGTGGATAATACCATCAAACTTGTCAGATGATTGATGACTTTAAACAAACAATAAATTTCTTTAAATTAACGTATATATAAAATTATAACTTAATGAAAGGAACTGATGCATCAAAGGTAAACTAAATTTGAGTTTTAAACCACTTTCAAAGGTGGAAATAACGGATAAGCCACGCTCTGTGAGTAGAGTAAATAAAGTGTTTTATAATATTTACTATTATAAATAATAATGCCTATATGCTTTTTAATAAATCATTTAGAAAATTGTGGGTGTGTGTGTATGTGCGCGCGCGTACGTTCGCGGGTGGGGGTGGTTGTGTGTGGTATGGGGTGTATATGTGTGTTTAGAGAATATAATATTTTTTAATAATTAGACAATTACTGATTTATGCTGAACAAACAAATATTATTATTATATAAATAAAATAGTATTACTTTTATGGTTTATTGTCTTTAATTAATGCCGTTTAATTTGTCAATTATGTCCGTTTAAAAATTTAATTTTTAAGTAAATAATAATAATTAATCGATATAAATTTAATAATAATGCAAGACTTTAATAGAATCAATTTTGTTATTTTCTCTCCGTATATAGAATATTTTGTAAGGTTTTTATATAAACATGTATATAATCGATGATTGTGTTAAAAATGGGAGGAAATCTATTCTCTGCGTGACAAAAACATGGGTACTTCGTTCATAAAAGAATAATTCTTTACAATTGAGTTAACTATCGGCTTAATATTATATATTTATATGCCAAATAAAGAGTAACATACTGTCTGTAACATTTACATAGTTAGGTAAATAGATTTTATTCAGCAATTTTTTTAATTTTTTTTTTTTTTAATTTCTGGTCAGTTACATTTTATTTTCATGTTTGTAAATATACCTTATTCTCGGTATAATTTTTTACAGCGTTGCTCTTTTTATCGTTTTCTTCTCTGTTCCTGATTTATTATTTTACCTTAATATACTGTAAAAAAAAACTACTTTTATGTATGTATGTATATATATATATATATATATATATATATATATATCTGAAATAATTTTTTAATTTATTACAAATAAAATAATATACAATTTCGAAAAAGTTGCTTTTAGGAAATAAGTAAAATATGAGACTCTGTTAAAAAAACAGTAAAATACTTAGCTAATTTACGTGGTTTTTATTTCCACTGGTTTTTAGTAGTACGTAAGCCCCGTGTGAATTAATATATGCAACTTTAAAGAAATACACATGTCTAAATTGTAATAATCTACTTAATTAAAGCTTTCTATTATAATTCTTATAGGTAGGTCTGCCTGTTGATAATTATATTTGAAGTGTGGTATATTCACAGGAAGCTGTGATGTATTTTTCAGTAAATTTTTCAGCTGGAACGTTTGTATATGTATACCAGATGTAATAAAAAAAAAAAATAACGAGAATTTTTTAATTCTGAGCGCTGTGTTTTTTCGATTGGGTTCGTTTTTTTCCACGTGATGTAGCAAAGACTATAATGCGTATACTTACAATGAGTTTAATTTATACTTTTAGCCATATTAATGCGTATTTAATTTATTTGAAAATGATGGAACATAGGATTTCCGTCAAATTTTGCGTTAAAAACTGAAGAAAGTGCAATGAAATGATGATGGTATTAGAGAAGGCATTAGGCACTAAGGATATATGAGTGGTGCAAATGGTTTCAATAAGGATATGAAAACAAGAAAAGGATTGGATGTCCTAAAACTTTAATAACCGATATGAAAATATCTAAAAAAAATAAAAGGCATTGTGATAAATAATTGTCAATTTACTATTAAAGTAAATTACTGAAGAAATGGGAATTCCTTATAGCTTGTAAAAGAATTTTGACTGATATTTTGGGTATGAAACGAGTAGCAGCAGTTTTATTTTTCAAAGACTTTTGAATTTCAACAAAAGCAGCACAGCATTAATTGTTAGCTGAAGTCTTACGGCTCAGAATTTCTCAAACGTTTTATAAAAGGTAATGAAACATAAGTTTACGGTTATGAAATTGATACGAGGATTATACCATCGACATGGAAGATTTCTGAAGAACCAAGACCGAAAAAAGCTCACCAAATTCAATTATATAATAAGGTTTTCCTCAGCTTATTTTTTCAGTTACAATAACGTCATCCATTATGAATACTTACTAAACATTTGCGTGATTAACAAACAATATTTCTTAAAGTTTTACGCTGTTTACGTATGATAATCCGAAGAAAACGATTACAGATACCAGTAAATAATTCTTGGATTTTGCACCGCACCACCATCTGACAATTTATTATTAATTTGTGATTATTTAAACAGAAATAACATTATAATAACTTCACAGCCTCTGTATTCTACAAACATGGTACCTTGCGTCTTTTGTTCACTGATTAAGTGAAAATTGAAGGTACAAGGATTTAGGACGGATAGTCGAAATAAAGAAATAATGGCTAAGTGAACCAAAGGCTGCACAAGAAAATGTTTTGAGAGTTGAAAGGAACGGCATAAATGTGTCGCCTCATCTGGGAAACAATATCAATATATATTATTAATTTTTTTGAAAAAAATTAAATTCTTACTATTTATTGATCACACCTCGTACATAATCTGCCGCTAAGTTTATGAAAAATGAATATTTGTTTTTTTATACCTATTAAGAATCCGAGTGAAGGACAGCGAGATGATGGATTATTGTTTCATATTTTATTACATTTATATACTCGTATGTAGTGTGAAATATTGCAATATTTAAAATGTCACATTCAAACTGGAATAAAATATAAATATTCATAAGTTTTAATAACTTAGCAAAACAGTTTATCATTTCCACATGGCACAAGAAAGTAAAGTTTTTTTTTTCTTAATTTCTTTTTTAATAAATAATTGTTGGTCTCATCAAAGAGGAAAGTTGTCGGGCAGAATGTGCTCTGTTGGTGACGCGTCCCAAAAGGGTAGCTGACTTAATTAAAGCTGTTGTCAAAATGACACCCTCAAGACCTTAGTGTGCAGCATGCAAATGCCGTTTCATATGTAAAACAACCTAGATTCTTACTTCTCCTTTCACCAATGAACAAAATAGTCAACAAAACAATATTTTCTTATTGATATTATTATCATTATTATAATATTATTAACTTTTACAATAATATTTTTTATTATAAATGAAAACATACAAAACATAAATACTGAAAAACTGAAATGATTTCAACAGAAAATACTAGTTTAAATGTTATTTAAGAATTTACCTTTTTCATTTAAAAATGTTGTATGTTTATATATTATTTGGTATTATAAAAAAATTAATCATAATATTTTTCACCTCCATTTTATTTTTTCTTATTTACATATTTTTATTGAAATAGTTAGGCGTGAAAACAAATTTAAAGGTCTGTTATTTTTCATTCTTAAATTATATAACTCTTTCCTTTTTATTATTGTTATTTTTTTACAATCGTATTTTACATCCGAGTAACAAATTTTAGTTAAATATAAAAGCAACCCAGTATACAGTACACAAAAATTACCGATTCTTAACTTCCAATTAGTCCCGAAATCAGGTTATTTTATTTGGAATATTTTCGATTTCTTAATTTAATCATAATAAATCCTATCCTAATCCGAATCACGTAACCTTTCTCAGTTTTGCTTACAAATCACTGTATCTTATAATAAAACTATTTATTTCGTTAATTTTAACATTTCTTTGCCGAATACAATGTTTATAATCCAAAGGTAGCTTACGATTTAATCTTTCCTAATTTTTAAAACTTTTTACAAAATACATAAATACAGAATGTGTTATATAATTTTCCAATAAATATAAAGGAAAGGGGTAAATTTTGAGTTTTATTTAAACATCCGGAAGGTTCAGCAGCTAGTTTCTAGGTTTTCATGTGTTTAACATATATATATATATATATTTTTTTTTTTTAATTATATCTTTTTCTATCTTTCCCAGTTATTCCTTTGAACAGGTTAATCTGTAATTTTATCCCATCCGTAACTGTAACAGTTATCAAACGTACGGTAAAATATGTTAATCTGTTTCTTTATAAATTTTATGTATTTACTTCTCTAAACATATAGGTTTGGCTTTAAATTATTCGAAGTAATTCTGTTGTAGTAAATGAAGATGTTCATAAATTAGATGTTATCTTTTATTTTGTACAATACGTTTTTCAAATTTATTTATTAAAAATTTTATTTAGTTTTCACAATTTTTAAACTTTCGTGTGTTTTTTAATATTATATAAAAGATTTTATCGGAGACAAACATCAATAAACTATGACTCATAATCGTAGGAAAAGGTTACCAAGAAAAAGAAACCTTATGTCGAGTATTTGTACAGAAAAAAAAGAAAAGAATATGAAGGAGTGAAAGGGAAAATTTTTTAGTAATATTGAGAAACAGATTGATTTACTGACTGCTTTATTTTATAACTGACAAAGTTAAGACCTATTGGTATTTTCGTGACAAACCTAATCACTGCTACAAAGATTAGAATAAATCTTCTTAGTATCCTAGTATACTCTTAGTATACTGCTCTAGTTTTATTTCGCTAATAAATAGTTAAAAGATTGAAACGGCGAAAAGAAAGGAAAAATTTTTTTAAAAATACATTTTAACCCTTCAAACATACACCTTCAAGATTATTATGTACAACCCAAAACATACTATTAAATTATGGATTATGTTTTGTTTTTTTTTTTTTTTTTATAAGAAATTTTGCTTATAATCAAAAATTTTAATGTAGCCCAGATAAAAATGGAAATGAATGAACTATAATCATTAACTGCTGCATTAATTTATTCCTGTATTTTTGAAATGAAATTAGGTAGATATGACAGGGATTGTCTCAATTGCGGTTGTCAACTGTTTACATTCACTTGCTCAAAAAACATTGAGAGCAGTAAGCGAGTATCACACAATCTCCTATACCTTCTCTGAAATCTGATTACGCGTGCATGATGATTCGTGAATGTTGGATCGTTTGAATGTTAGTAACGGTTAGTTTTTACGTCCAAAGTAAATACATCTTAGGAACCTAGCTTTTTCCTCCATAAAAATCTAGCGTTCTCATCCAAATAAATACGGAAGCACCTCTGCATTCATTAAATTCTATCTATTCTAAATCTTTTATCATAATTACTACAATTTAAAATTACTATTATTTAATAAAGGAAAGTGTAAGTTCGTGAAGGACACAAAATTAGGCCTATGTTATCATTAAATTTGCTTTCTGTATTTTTAAATTATCGTTAAATAGCTATAAAATTTGCTTCTATAAAATAATATTGTGCACCTTTTTTTTCTGGTAAAATTATGACGTAAATTTAATCTTTAAGAAATTATTTAACGTTATTTAAATAACGTTATTTTATTAATTTTTATGTAATTGCAACTAAGACATTAGAAAGCGATTGGATTTCGTATGTGTATTCCTAATATACCGAAAAGAATACTGTAATTAATAAATACACGTTTTTATTTACACATTTAAAGTAACAAGACGTTTAATTATCAGAATTCTGAATCATATAAAAAAGTTCCATTGCGAGAAGTTTTCTTTCATAAATAATCACTACAAATAAGGTTTTAATGAAATACTTATAGAATATGAAAGATATTTTCTATGAAAAATTATTCACATTTGGCCTTCCATTCATAGATGAAGAGATTACAAACTCGAGCGTTAAATATTTTGTACCATTTGATGTTGAAAATATCTAGTAAGTCATTTGTTTTCAACGTAGAATGGTTAACATGTATCTCGCTGCTTTCTAAATAAAGTGATAAATATTGGATTTATTTTATTTTATATTTATATTTACAAAAAAGCTAACATAATTAAGGAAAATACCTAAAATATCCTCTTCTATTAAATTAGACTCAGAACGGTGTTCTGAATCTCATCATAGTAACTTGACACACGAGAAGCATCCTGTTTTATACTTCAGTTGTCATTTTTAATAAATGTTTGATTTATTTAAAATACCATTCCACCAATTTATGTGTAATAAAGTTATTTCTTTTGCAGATCCAATATTACTTTGTGGATCAATTTTTTAATAATAATAATAAAATGCAGGATCAATCCAATTCAGAAGGGGAACAAGGACAGATGGTTGCGCTGTTCCGTACAAGGAGTCCCTAACGGTAATGATAGCTATGAGGCGTGATGAGAGGTACTGTTATATGATTTTCCTAGAGGATATTAAGATCCACAACCATGCCAAAGAAATCGTGACGGCTGAACTCATGGAACGTGTGCGTTTAATTATAAGGTCTCAGTTGAGCGGGCATAGTAAAGTGCTGGTCGTGAACAAGTTAGCGGTACCGGTGGGTGCCTACAACTTCGGGATCTTGAAATGGACGAGGACAGATCTGCAGGGGGTAAACAGACGGATGAGTCTGGAATTCACCTCACAACGGGCCTATTATCTGATGAGTTCTATTGCTTCTCTCTATCTGTCAAGGGTTAAAGGGGAGGAAAGAGGTGTCTTAGATTTTTCTCAGGGTTCATGCTAAACAGCTGGTAAATCTCAAAAGATTATTTCCATGAGAAAGGCACTAAAACACAAAGAAATATTGAACAAAGACGACTGACTATCCAATGTGCCTTGCAGATACGGGCTTCCAAACTCTAGGAAATGCCCCAATTTATGATACAAAGATAGAGCACTGGCGAACTGGTGAGATTCATCGGCGTTTATCAAATTCGTGCTTGACGATGGAGTAGCCCACCATCTATCTAGTGATTTAGTGGTTAACTCATCATTGCAAATCATCTGATTTCGAAGTAGAGAGTTCTAAGGTTCAAATCCCAATAAAGGAAGTTACTTTTATATGGATTTGCATACAAGATTCAAACGTGGATACCGGTGTTCTTTGGTGGATGGGTTTCAATTAACCACTCGTCTCAAAAATGGTAAACCTGAGAATGTACAAGACAACACTTCATTAACACTATCATCCTCTGAAGTAATACGTTATGTGGTTCCGGAGGCTAAACAGAAAAAGAAAGAGACGATGGAGTAGATTGTGATGCTTCCTTCGCATGGGTAAGTAAACCGGATTGTCTCACAAACTAGGGAATTTGCTTTTGCTATTCATGACTGGTTATTCGCACGCTAAATTATCGAAGCACATAGTCAAGAATATTGCGATACTTTACTTTCAAACTACTGTAGTCTGTGTGATGTTACGAACAAGTCCCATCACAACATTATTGCGAAAATCCTCCATCAGAAAATCGTCCTAGACCTATGACTTCTTGACAAGACCGTTCCGTACTATATTTTTCTTTTTTTTTTTTAACCTCCGGAACCACCGTTAAGATATATCTTCAGAGGATGAGATGAATGAATTGTAGCGTGTGTG
>JAAAKQ030515438.1:0-11604 GCA_010016005.3 Zanna intricata
TAAAACGTTTTCAGGCATATGTTTATTGGAAACTTTTTTCTTATTTTTAGATATAGAATCCGTTTCCGAGAGATTGCGATGCAGTTTTGATAAACCCTGTATATATATTTATATATCTACTTCGCTTTCTTATGGACATGACAACTGCCGTAATTTTGCGCCAATCATTTTCAAATTGATACGTAAAATAAAACGACTCAAAACCTGGGTTGAGTTCATTAATATGCAAAATTGATCATAGGGTTGGTGATGGGGGAGCTTTTTCGTAAAAACAAAATATCTCTATAACTATCTTAAGTAAAATATCGAATTCGTTTAAAGTTCCTACTATTTTTCGAATAAGGGTTTTAGGCCCTTAGTTCCTACTAAGGACCTAAAACCTATATAAGTAAAGTTTTTTATATCACCAAATATTGTCCCAGTGTTACAAAAAATGAAGTTTCGAAGACAAAAATAAATCATATCTCCATTAAGTGGCAAAGTACTAATCGGTTTAAAGTGGTTGTCAATCTTTTAAACATTACCTAAAGCTTTTGTCTGAAACAAATTTTGATATGACCAAACTTTACGGCAAGGAATTTTAAAAATGTTGTAGGAATTGTAAGAAGATGGGACATGTCGTATGCTAAAGATGTGATAATTTTTCACATATAACCATTATAATATTAATAAAATTTCAAGCTTTTCTTAACATTAAGGTGGAAATCTTTTTTATCTCCTACTTAGCACTGGTGAAATTTACCTCCGCCTTCAGGCTTGCCGAAAGGGATTTTTTATAAGAAGAAAGGTTTTTCTTATAAAAGAAGAAATTCATTTACTTTGATAGTTATGGGGATGCGTCCTTTTCACTAGAACTTAAGAGATATCTGGGAAATAATATTTTTAAAGTTTCATAATATACAAAACTCTACAAATCCATTGATACGTGATCATTTATGTTTGAAAGCATTACGATTGGTTTGACGAGAAATAAATCTGAGTAAAATAATACATATAATAAATGAGAATAATTATGGATTTTAAGTTTGGGCTTTAAATTTACAATAATAGATGTGGTGAAGAAATTGAAAAGAATTCTTCATTATGATTAATGATTAACGTTTTGAGAAAATTCCTGCTCAATTTGATGGAAAGTTCAATATCTATAGAATGAATTCAACAATAAAGCGTAAATCTTGTTTAATTCTATTAAGAAGGAACTAGCAAATTGTCTGAAAGAAATAAAAGATAATAATACTTTAATATAGACTTACTCGTCGTATATGAGCTTCATTAACTACAGGTATAATAAACACCATGTATAATAAATCACCTACAGCAGCAGGTTAGGGCAAAATGATTTTTTTCTTTTCCCCGAGGGCCGGATCCATTAAGTATTACTCAGTCCAGGGGAGTGTCCAAGTACTCAAACAAGCCTTCCCGTCTACCGAAATTATACCCGGCATGACAGGTTGGCCTGTCGGTCGAATCTTTTGTTTTTATGCCTACCTCATGAGCAAAATGATTGAGTGATTATAAGAGAATTGGATTCTGCTAAATCTGTGTGATTGGCAATTTATTTCAGAAGTGAAAATTTACTTGAATTGATAAAAGTAAAAAAAAATTTTAAAAAAGGGTAAAAACCTTTACATCAGAATCTAATAGAAAGTAATAGTTTTATTACCATAAATACAACATAATAAAATAAATTTGCACTAATTTTTAAATAACAAGATTGAACTCGAAAATATTATCTCATAAAAAATAATGAATTTAAAGATTCTAAATTTAGAAATTGGTAAAAATATAGTACAGAGTCTTCAGAACGCTTTAAAACATCTTATTTAAAATCTCTGATAGTTAATTTATGCGATTTTAATTTTTATTTTCCTTTTAATTGGACAGATAAATTGTCACAAAAGATTTGAGACATATTAATAAATCATAACCTTAAATTTAACTTTTAAAGGAACTAAAAAAATTAGCTGGCAGATAAACTGAACATGAAATTCAATTGAGAAATAATGAAATATGTAAATTTTAATCATCTTAAGACTATTAAAATGTATTAAATAAACGGAAAAAATTAAGAACAGTATGTTGATGATGGAAAATATAATTAAAAAGTGGTTTCATCTGACTGAATTTCAAATCTATGATGGCGATTTGGTTCGTTTCAAATGTGTTACAATGTGACTGATATGTCGTTACGGGAAAAAGAGATAATTATTGGTGGTATATCGTATCTAGACAAAAGATCATAATTATATTTTATACTTTAAAAAGACTGCTCAAATTTGATATTCTAAACATTTATGAAAAGACAATCATTGATAATTTTGTTTTATTGGCTAATAATTTTATATAACAGTTTGACAATAATAATTGGAATTGTAAGAGTTTTATCTCTTGTGGATTAATTTTATTCTGTATCTAAAAAAAAAAAAATATATATTTCAGTTATTCCTTTAATAATTTTAAAAATCTAATGTAAACACGATATAACTTCCTTGTACGCCTATTAAATTACAAATTACAATACACATTTTCTGCAGCACTCCATTTAAACTTATTGCATTTGAAAGTGAGATACGATCCCACAATTCTTTATATAAAGTCGATAGTTACGCATTTGCAAATATATTAGATTTTATGGAATCATATATTTATACAATTATTAATTCAACAATGTTACCTTAAATTTTTTTTTTTTTTTGAACGATGATGAAGGAAAGCGTTTACGCACGTCCTGCAGAGTCTTCGCAGTGTGTCAGGCTCGAAGCCAGGATACTAACCTTCATCCGGAGGTCCCGGGTTCGAATCCCGTTCAGGCATGGCATTTTTTCACACACGCTACAATTCATTCATCTCATCCTCTGAAGATATACCTTAACGGTGGTTCCAGAAGTTTAAAAAAAAAAAAGGACGTTAGCCGTTCTGGCTATGTGGGCACTAAACGTGGAGCCCTGGTGACAATAAAACACTGACCTTAAATATTAGGTTGGAGAAAAAGTTCCTTTATTACTTTTTAAATAAATGTTAAGTCTTTTATCTATCTAATACTATGTTTTTAAATCATTATGATGTAACGCTTAATCAAATGAAAACAGGAGAAGGTACTAAATTTTTATAGCGACATTTATTATCAAATAGACTGAAACAAATGCACTAATAACAAAAAACCATTTTAAATAATAATTTTCAATTAACAATAAATAATTAGATGTTTCAAAAAATCTGATGTGAACACTACTGACTTCTATGTACGCCTGTTAAATTACATTTATACATTTTTAATAGTACATAAATTTTATTTCACTAATAACGTAAGTTTTTTTTTAATTACTATTGAAGTATTATTTATTGTATTTCTTTTATTTACAGCGGTTAATAATTATTAATAAATCAATATAATTAAATTAATAAAAAATAAAATATAAAACAATTTTTAAAAAAAGGAGGAGATGAAGTCTGATTCGAACCGATGTATTTTCCCCTTTTAAGATCCAAATATTTCATTAATTAAAATTTCATTTGGCTATAACTATGGAACCAATAAAAATAAGTACTACTCATATTATATCACTGAAAAGTTCTCAATGAGAGCTTATTACTGCAGCTAAGAAAAAGTCCAAAATCCAATTTTTTTGGGGTTTTGGATTTTTTTGACACTTTTGGTTCAGGCGCTTGAAAACAAAAGAAGTGGTGCGCAACTAGATGTTTCCAGAGTCCTAAATCCAAACTTACAACTTACTACGGCTAATCGTTTTTGAGTTTGCGATATACGTACATACGTACTTAGGATACGTTCGTATAGACGTCAAGCCGAAAGTAGTCAAAATGGATTCAGAAATGGTCAAAAGGGATATTTTGAAATATCCCGTTGAAATATGAAATTTTCGCGATTACAGTAGTTCCTTGTACTTCGTACATGGAAGTAATAATATTAATTGTAAATATATCAGTTTGTGCAAATAAGTACTTGATCGGCTCGATCGACAAAACATTTTCTATTCATAATAAAGAAATTAAACGTACTCGGAAACTTGTCGAAGAATTTATAAACAACTTGAAAGAGATTAACGGATTTCTTGCTTGGATGTAATATTGAGAAAATAAAAGAAATATCGGACATGTTATTTTTACTTCATTTCATTACAAGTCGGTATATATACAGCTGATAATTTAAAACTGTTCTTATGTGGTCACTAAAGGTTTATCATGTACTTTTACAAGTAGAAACGACTGCGATTTTGTCGCAACAAGAAGTAAGTTTATTGTTACCTGCGGTCTATTACTTTTTTTTCACATTTAATAAAGATGAAATTTTAATAAACAATTAACACAAATCTCTGTAGAAGATTTAAATATAACTATTAGTATTCGAATATGTATAAGAATATTAGTATTCGGTTTAAGAAATTTAGTTTAATTCATCGCTTATTAAATTCCCTATCCGATTTTCCTATCATTTTTAGTAAACTAAAATAAATTTAATTATTTTAGTTCATATTGGAAGAAAATGTTACATAAATTGTAATAAAAATTAAATTTTAAACTTATATTAAATACTCGGTGAAATATCTTATTTTCATTGCTTTTATAAATTATAATGATGTTTTTTGAGAAATTTAACCCTAGAAGAGATTAAAGAAGATATTAGGTAAAAGGTTTTTAATATAATATTAAGTCTCAAGAGACTTGTTCTATGTGTGCTCATATACTAAACACACGCACGCGAACACACAGACACTTCCTAAATTCATATATTTAGATCAGAATTAAATAATTTGTGTAACCATTTCACGATTATTTATGTGTTTAATGTATTATATTGTTCCTGCCACTTTCAAGGTTACAATCATATTCTAAACGGAGATTAATTTTCAATTTTATAAATTTTTTTTCTGATATGCCTAACAGCTTATAATATTTTAATTGTATTAATATTAATTATGAATATTTTAATTATATACTTTATATTACTTATTAATATTTTAATATGCTTAACAGCGTATGTAGTACATACATTGTGAAATTTCATTGCCCCGAGCTCACTGATTTATTTTATGAATCCATTTATTTGATGCGTCCTGTTATATAAACTACGACACATTTCTGAACGGAAAGAAGTAATTTCGCTATTAACTTAATATTTGCAACACGAAGTAACTGGTAAATAAATTATCTGTAAGGCATAAATAAATGAAGAATCGTGTTCATCATTCATTGAAATTCAAGTCATTTTTTAATTTTTTTTTGTATTCAAGTAAAGATTGGAGTATCAATTTCTACAAATTACACAAATTTTAACATACCTTTTTTTTTTTACGTAGAAGGAAAAGCTCTACCAGCCGAAATCTGCCCGTGCAGATAACAGTGTAGGGCTTTCACCCACTTAAATTCCTCCCCTTCATCAAATTTTCATATAATTTCATAAAATTAATGGCGAATAAATTAGAGCTTGATTTTTTTTTGAGCTCTTTTAGCAAGTTATATAACCCACAAAAAAAATTCTGATATGAATGAAGAAATGAATTACTTTTACTTTATCTTTTTGTGTTTCTCTGATCTTTCTGAGATTTAATGAGTTTAAAAGTGCTGAAATATCTTGGTTAAAAAGTTGTAGAAATATTGGTGGTTATTGGTGGAAAAAAGTTGTGGATATATATTTGTGTATGACTGTATATCAGGAATAATTAAACTTAATTATGAAATTTTGTTTGGTATCTTGTATATTAGGGGATTGTTGATTTTTTTTGTAATCTATATAACAAAATAATTATTAAGCCTTATAAATTTAGCTGTGATGAATTTTATGGTTCATAATTATTTCCTTTAATATCTAGTTTCAATACGGTTGTAAAAATTTCTGCTGAAAAATTTTGGAATTATGTCCTGTTTTTTGGCTATAGGACAGTTGAATACTAAAAAGAATCTCTGGACCAATCCATAAGCGAGGAAATGCACAACGCAGGGAATAATGAAGAAAAGAAAATCACTGGAAAAACTTAAATTTTTTTTCACAAAGAAACCGCGAAACGAGTTTAATAACATCTAGGCAAAAATTATTCCATCGGACAGTGAGAACTATTCCGCTCACAAAACATTGAAAAATCAAGGTAACGTTATCAAATTATGATCAGCTTAAGAATTGTTCAAACGATTTTTTATTGGCAGCTTATATTTTAACAAAAATAGTTTTTGCTCTACATAATAAAGAATCAACTGAAATGAACCAACTGTACTTTTGAAAATAATTGAATTTGTAAACTACTCCAAATTTTGTTAAATGATCCAATTAGAAGTTCCTTTAGATCTAACTTCTGAACATTAAATTAATGGGTAAATCTTGATAAAAATGAAATATATATAAAGATTTTTAGAAGTTATAAACCGATGAAAAATAGTAGTTAAACAGCTTTTGAGTATCACTGGTATTTTTTATACCGTATAAAGCTGCAAAAAAAATTTTTATTTGCGTTTGAGCGGCCAAATTATGCGTATAGTACATACATCGTGAAATTTCATTGCCCCGTGCTCACTGATTTATTTTATGAATCCATTTATTTGATGTGTCCTGTTATATAAAATACGACGCATTTTTGAACAGAAAGAAGTAATTTCGCTATTAACTTAATATTTGAAACACGAAGTAACTGTAAAATAGCGACAATGTACGGAAAGTGCCAGTGGTCGGGCCTTTTGCTTTATGGTGTACATAATGCGATACAAAACTGCAGTATATTCTGTATGCAGAATGTTTCTGTCTTAAGACTGTACTATAAAATCTCACCACTAAAACTTTATGTCGTTATCAAACTGAGCTACTATAACCAGATCTATGCTTTCAACAAAAATAAGAATTACCTCCATTTTAAAGTGGAATATATTATACGGATAGGAAATGTGTATAATAAACGACTCCTACTTGTAAAATATGAAATATATTTTATATATTTCACGTATAGCCCTTGGTATAGTAAATATTACATCGTACTTTAGACATATATAAAAATTTTTTGCGAAACCTCGGTATTTGATGTTCATAATAAAGTACTTTTATACAAAAGAAATAATGAATTGAAGACATAAAATCTTATGAAACTTATAAATTGTACATTGAACTGCGGTTATTAAAATTATTTATTATGATAGAAAAAAAAAACGAGTAGATATAACATCTCTGATTTTCAAAATATATTATTTTCATTACTTTTAATGTAGATACCTGGTCAGGACTCCCTTTACTCGCCGGACCATATATCCAGGGGCTCTACCCCCTCGAACCTTGACGCGTTCGTATCCTCATGTTTCTGAGAATATTAAATATTTTACAGAAATATTTTAAGAAAAGAAATATTAGTGTGAAATAGGCTTAAGGAGTGATACGATATAAAAGGTAATAACTTTTAATAAAAATATAATGTTTAACGCTAGCCAAATTTGATAACAGGGAATTTGCATGGGGGACGCCATATTCTTCGTTTAGTCTTGTGTGATTTTGAAGTCGAGAGTTCTAAGGTTCAAATCCTAATAAATCATAATAAAGTTACTTTTATACAGATTTGAATAATAGATCGTGGATACCGGTGTTCTTTGGTGGTTGGATTTCAATTAACCACAAATCTCAGGAGTGGTCAACCTGAGACTGTACTAGAGGGCATTTCATTTACATTAATAAATATCATCCTTATTCATCCTCTGAAGTAATGCCTTACCGTTGTTTCGGAGGATTGTGTGTCTTTGATATGAAGTTGTGTTAGTTGGTAGTTAGTTAGTTAGTGGTTAGTTGGTAGATCAGCTGCTGCTATTGGCGCAGAGCGGATTTTTTTTTTACTGCTAAATACTAATAATCCCTTTTCTTTGATTTTTAAAATTAAATAAATAATAATAAGTAAATAAAAATACAAATATAATTCAAAATAATCTACGCTTGTAGATTAAATTAAATAATTTGTGAAGTAACTGGCAACGGACTGCTTCTAGTGGGAAAGACTAGGCTAAGAGAGAGTTGGAGGGAGTCACCGTGTCATCCGCCCGATACACCCATTATTGGTCCGCTCTGCGAAGATAGCAGCTAAAATAAAAATGTGAACATATACAGTAAACAAAAAAGCCAAATTACAATCCTTTTCTGTATAGAGTGAATGAAATTATGGTGTTAAACAGATGAAAGTAAATGCAAAAATAGTTTTACTTTTATGTAAATATTTTTTGTAGAAATTAAATTTATTAAGTTGAATCTTTTACAATCTTTACAATCGTTTTCAGGCCAATTTTCCGTCATTTAAATATTAGTTAATTGTTGCATTTAAAGAGATTAAAATTATCTTCCAGGCAGTTATAGTAATCAGTATGCAGTGTAATTTAAATAGAAATAAACATCATTTATTGTATAATGTAACAACAAAAAAAGTCCGCTTTAAAAAGGAGGTACTGGGTTTTTTCTTGAATAAACAAAAATGTTAAAATAAATTTTGTAAAGTCAAAATAAATTGTGTAATAAACTTCATAAATAATAATAATAATAAACTACGCACGCGCACACACACCTTTCAATCTGTAACCAATAATTTGGTAGTGATATAGTGTTAAATTTATTTATATATAATTTTGCTGGTAATGTTATTGCGTCTACATGAATACTGAATAAAAAACAAAGTAGATGCCCATTATTCTTATAATATTTCGGCAGAAACAATATAAAATTTCCCAAAACTGAAGAAGGTAATATTAAATCATACGTCAGGTGAAATATGGTAAAACATAAATACAATAAAAAAAACCTATAAACATTATAATACAATGTAATACAAAAATCGGTACGCCGGAAGGCGAAGGTAGATTTCACTGGTGCTAAGTAGGGAATAAAATATTTCCACCTTAAAGTTAAGAAAAACATCAAATTTATTTAATACGACAATTGTTGCATGTGAAATAGTTACACATGTTTAACATACGATAAACCCTATCTTACAGTTCCACCAAAATTTTGGTCATTACTTGCCGTAAGGGTTGGTCATATAAAAAATTATTTCAAACAAAAGTTTTAGGTGATGCTTAGAAGACTAATGACCACTTTAAACAGATTCGATACTGTGCCTATTTAGGAAGCTATGATTTTTTTGTTTTTGAAACCCCATTTTTCCACCCCCTGGGCCAATGATTGTCGATATTAAAAAACTTTACTTATATAGGTTTTAGGCCCTTATCCTAAGAATTGCAGGAACTTTAAACAAATTTGATATTTAAAAAAATAAGGTAACTGAAAATATTTGGGCCTAATCGCCTACTCACAATCATCACGTTGATTGTGAATTACTTTATTACATTAACTCTTTTTTCTTTACCTGATCTTTGAAAATACATCAGTAGTTTTAAGTTTTTTTATGTTTACAGTTTTTTAAAGTTTTCATTATTTTTGTTTTAAGTACATCAAAAACAAACTAATTTATTCTTTCATGACTTAAATTTATTACATTAATATTTATTTAAAACATTTTACATAATCGTATTTATCAATATAAATATTCATAAATAATAATTTTCTACTGGTTTTATAAGAAATTTAAATTTTTATTGTCTTCATACTTTTCAAGATGATGGTCTGTTAAAGATAATGTATCAAAGAATTTTTAATAAGATAAGATACCCGTCTAGCAGATTACTAAAATGAAGAAACTTTGTCGGGGTAAAACCGGAATAGAAATGAAGGGCAAGTGTGTAATTGTAATTATATTAGGGGTTGAGCGAGAGGCCATCAAGAAGTGTTTGGCGGTGAACAGGCTGAGCAAATTGCATGCAACTGTTTGAGTAGAGTGAGATCGGAACTGCTCCGTTACTTCACATCTGCTTAATCGCCTGGAACCGCAACAGATGTTCTTCCTGTGTTATTAATAATTTAATAAAAAGTCTCGCGAGCCAAATATAGAGAGAGCTTCTTCTACAATTCTTCTTTTCCCAAAATAAGTGCTGATTCTTTGTTTAATTACGATGAATTTTATTTGTTCTTATTGATAATTGTCGAGTGAAAATTTTGAACTGTTTTAGTCCTATGAAATTTATAAAGGAATTACTTAAACGTCATCTGTTGCTAGTTGTTTCAATAACACTTAATCTTTAGGTACTCACTTTTCATTAAACATTAAAATTGATGAAATTTGTACTTTACTACTTAAAATTTAGACTAAGTTAACTCAAATATGGTAGGATTAACTTATCCTGTTCATGCTTAAGTTTTGATGTTTGAGTGAGATATCTTTTGAACTCTCTCTCTTTCTCTCCTTTCTCTTTACTGATACTAAAAGATCGGGGAGGATATCTCATGCAACGGCTTTTGTTCTCCGTATTTACAAATAAAACACCCAAATGTTTGTTCGAGAAGTACGTACAGCATTTTCAAGGATAATTCATAGTTTATCTAAAGTTTCTTCATCAGAAAATGTAAATTATGTAAATTTATTTAATTTACTACTAGAAATCATAGTAAGATTTCTGAACAAGTTTTAAGAAACTATAATTTTTAGAATAATATTAGAATTAAAAAATAAGTTATTATTACCGTTTCAAATTTCATTAGAAGAATAAAATCATTACCAGATATTTAAAATGTCTTTTATTTTTTCAGTTATCCCATTTCATTTCAAATGTCCAATTTTTTCTTCTTTAACTGACATTGTTAAGTCATGTGTCTCTTTTATCATCTAGAAGATCTTAAAACGTGACCACTCGTTTTATTAATCCGTACAAATACGCATCGTCAGTGGCTATCACTGGTTACGTAAGTGTGTTATAAGAAATAATTTAAAACCCTATTCTGCTACAATTGAAAAACTAACAAATATTCTAAAATAGCTGGAATAGTTACTCGTTTATTTTTTTCAATTCTTTGCTTTTAATTATCTATTACTGTAGTTTTCGTATATATTTGATGCCCATAAAGCAACTGGCAGAAGATTAAGTTGGTTTCTCTGAAAGTAATGATTCTAATTTATAATCAGTTACTATTTTGAAAAGAATGAAATGAAACTTGTTTAGCACAAATATCGCCTGAATTTTAGTTTCATTTAGCTTATATATGTTACACAAAATTGGATTAATCCGGTGGTTATGCATAATTACCGGTGAATTTGTTTAATCTCATCCAATGTTGGAGAATAACATTTATAATTTCCATATTCCTATATGTAATATTAATTAAACGAGGTTAACGAGCGTAGATTATGTTCTAATCGTACGCTCGCTAAGTAGATTAGGTAGGATTTGTTCTGTTCAAAACATAACCTACGCTCGCTTCGCTTGCTGGCCTCAAATAATTAACAGTAATTTTTGATTATTTTAATAAAAAATTCCGTTATTACTTCTTATAGATGAGTTGGTATTGTAAAATATGTTAATAAGTAAAAGGAACGGTACATTTAATAAATTCCTATATATTTCTTATATTCTCCAACATTGGAGAATTTAATTAATAATTAAATTCACCTATTATGCAGAAACACCAGATTAACCAAATTTACCTTTATATATATACATTCTGATCAGAAAAAAAACGTCGTGAAAACTGCTTCACTTCCCCCGCGAAATCTGCCATGATTTACTTGTAATTCTTGAGAACGATCA
>JAAAKQ030515449.1:0-23946 GCA_010016005.3 Zanna intricata
ACCATGGTTTCATCTTTATTTATTCAATTAATATTTTTATTTACTGTGCAGGGAGGGCACACCTTCCACTGCTTAAGTCCCGTAGAGTCGGGGCTGGGTCTTAGATTCGTACTTTCACTTCTTACGATCTGGTTTTTAACTTATTTCTCGCCGTCCGATTGTATGTGTTCGTGTAAATGTGTCTACAAGTGTGTGTTCACGCCGGAGGTTCGGGAGTCCTTGGGCGTCATCGTCCCAAAAGCAGGGACGCGCGACGACTAAGCAGGAGTCTGTCCCTCTCCCGTCTCCACCGTGTGTGTGTGTATGTGTGCGCGCGCACATCTGTCAAAGGTTTGGGAGTCCTTGTGCGTCATCACCGCCACCCATCCCCGCATGCAGGGACGAACGGGGACCCAGCAGAAGGCTGTCCCTCCCCTCCATTCGCTATGCGTCACTCTCCAAGCGCTGTTGAAAACAAAGCAGCTTAATAACTCAGTCGCCTGTCTTCATCCTCCTTATGTTGGATCACAAGCCGAACGTATCCCTCGATCCTGGTCCAGTTTCCAGGGGACGCCAGCATATATGGGACCAGTTCCTTTGGCGTGACGTCCTCGATGCCGAGCATCCATCTCCTGCCGATCCATCTGGGGCACCGGAAAAAGAAATGTTCCAGGGTGTTGTCAGCATCACAGTAAATACACTACGGGAAATCACGTCGCCTGAAACGGTGCAGGTAGTTGTTATTGCAATCGTGTCCTGTCAACATTTGGGTAATAAAGTACCCAACTTCGCCATGTTGTCTATCCAGCCACTTCTTTAATTCAACTATTATAAGGCGTTTGGTCCAGCTAGCAGTAGCGCCAACGCGCCATCTATCACTCCATTTTGCATAGACGATTTGCTTGGCGTCATGTCGACTTAAGCCCGTGAATCGAAGAGTGCGCTCTCTGATCAACAGATCGATTGAGGCCACACCGGCCAACACACATAGGGCCCCGTAACTCGAAGTACGGTAGGCTGATACAACGCGCAATAGCGTCTTTCTGAGCGTACTTGATAACCTGCCGAGGTTTCGTTTAATGAAAACTGTTTTACCCCATACAGGGACAGCGTATAGTACTTTTGAAACTGTTGACGTCATGATCGTTCTTCGCCTTGAGGCCCTCTGAGCTCCCAGAGAAAACATCAAGCTTCCCAGCGGCCCGAACAGAAGTTCAGCCTTGGCATACACCTGCAATACGATGCTGCGTGAAGCTTAAGTTTCTATCGATCGTTACCCCCAGGTATTTGACACAGTCCACCCTGGGGATGAGTGTGCCTTTCACAAACAGCTCAATTGAAGCTAGATCCGGCCAGTCAGCTCTATCCATTTCGCTTTATCCGGAGCAAGGCTAAGAGCATGTTCATTCAACCATGTCGCTATGAGGTAAAGTGCCAAGTTGCCTTGCTCCTCTACTTCAACCTCCATCGATCCACCAATCATCAATGCCAGATTGTCGGCGTAGGCTATCAATCTGAAAGATGCCGGCATCCGCAGACGAAGTATGCCATCAAATACTACAAGCCACAGCAATGGGCCCAAGATGGAACTCTGGGATACTCCCCCAAACACCTGCCAATCGAGCTGTCCATCAGTTGTTTCAATACAAGCACGTCGGTTGCAGAAGTACTGAGAGATCTGACGGAAGAGTTATGTGCTTAGTCCTTTGTTCTTCAGTGCGTCAATGGCCACATTCCACGTTTTTAACCGAAGGTGTTCCTAATATCCAGCAACACCAGGGCCGGGATGCCACGTGTGCGCCAAGTGCCGGCTCTGGTTTCAATGGCTCATTTACGTACACAGTCTATTGCCTTGATTGTGGACCGTCCCTTTCGGAATCTGGACTGGCTCTGATGCAAGTCACCACCTTCTTCAAGCTCCGCAACCAGACGGTTAAATATCACCTTCTCCATTACTTTTGCAATACTGTTTAATAGGCATGACGGTCTTAGCTCCCGCTCTATTGTTGTGTCACCTCGCTTAGAAATGAAAATCACCCTAGATTGCTTCCAACAACCGGGGAAGGTGCCGCTCTCAAATTGATCGTTAAGCAGTTCAAAGATGCTTCCCAGTAACTTCCGCAGGAGACCCTTCAATATTCCGCCGGGATGCCGTCAGAGCCCGGGCTACTTGTATTCCTGAGACCGGCTACGGCGCTAGCTACTTCATCGACAGTGAGTCGTTTCTCTCAAACAATTCGATTGGATCAATGTGGGTTTCAGCACATGGAAATAGACGCCTCATAGTGGCAGTTGCGTCATCCCTGGAGAGCAGGGGAAGCCTGTGCCCGAACTTCTTAGTGACGATCCCATACGCGCGACATCAGGGATCATTATCCAATTCCTCGCATAAGACTTTCCAGCAGTTCTTTTTGGCAGTCTTGATCTCGTAATTCAGGGTTCTTCGAGCGAGTCTGTATTCCTACGTTGCCTCATCGGCATTAATGCAGCCTTGTCTCCTAAATCGCTGAGCCAGTCTTCTTTTCTGCTGTGCAGCGCGTCGGAGCCTGTCTATGTTCTCACTCCACCAGTATCCGGGCCTATGGGCAGTGCCGATCCTCCGGAATCTGCCTATCTCCTCATGAATGACTCCTTGGAACGAATCCGGCGTAATGTCAGCCTGTTCCATCCTAGCAGACACCCTTTCCACTAGGTCTTCGATTTGTCGATTAGTCATCCCTGGTGAGGGACCACCTAGCCTCGGTCTCTTGGAAAGATCACACAGGTCCAGTTATGCCGCCCTGTGATCGCTGGCCGTATATTCTTCTAGAATACGCCATTGGTAGCTATTTGGTCCCCATCTCTCGTCTAGAAGAGTCAAGTCGAGAACAGACTCGTGACCACAAGCGGAGTAGTCAGCGTGTCGTCGTTTAAACATGTAAAGCCGTATGACAGTGTGAACTCCATCAGCGCTTCGCCCCTTCTGGTACTATGATTGGATCTCAGGACTATTGCTTTGCATTGAAGTCTCCTAATATAATTGACTTCTTGCCGATCCGGTGACTGAGTGTCTTAACTCATCCGGTTGACTAACGAATTCATCGTATGTACAGTTTGGCGTGATGTACATGACAACCGGCATTGCGTTGTTCTACTCAATCGCCAGGAGACCAGTTTTTCGATGATGGGAAGCTCCAGCCGAACCATTGGAAACGTCTTTAATAGCCACGTCTCCGTTGACATCTGTGCACCAATTGCTGCCAGCTACAGTAACTCTGTTCGGTTCCGTAGCGACCAAGAAATCAACCCCAAGCCTTCCAGCAACCTCCTCCATTAAACTGTGGGGGAGGCTGGTTCTGTTCATGTTGAGCAAGAGAAACCTAACCATTGTGGTTTATAGGCGCATCCAAGCCTTTTGAAATCCAAAGCGCCACCTTTTGAAATCCAAACCAAGCGCCACCTTTTGAAGATGCCTTTTTTTCCGGACAGTCGGTCCTGAAGTGCCACACTGGTAGCAAGCTCTGGATCGGTCAGGACCCTCACATCTGGAGGCAATGGTGTCCTTGAAGTACATATATATTTATATATTTTATGTTATTTATACTGTATATCTAAATATGCGATTTATCTTAGTAAAACTTTTACCTTGTTCTTTTTATAAAATGCAATTTCTTATAACTGTATTAATTAATGTTTATCAGATTTTTTTTTTACGTGATAATCAGATTATTGATTATGCGATCGTTTCGACCAGCGAAATTCCATGCATAATAATATTTATGAAAATTCCCCAAATATTACGTTTGAGCTTACACAATTATGAGAGATGTTTGACCGAGGTCTATGATTCAAATACTACGTAAATAATATAAAACATATAATATTAGTGTGATGAAACTACATTAGAAAAACTCTGTAATTACGGACAAAAAAAGTAAACCTGTAACTATTTCGGATTCACTTAACCACGGTATAATTTCAGTTAACCAAAAATTATTATTTTTTATCATAACCGAATTATTTACTGAAACGTTTTCTTTATGTAAGGAACTTTGAACCGACTGAAAAATAAAAAATGATAACATTAAAAAATTAAATCAAAAACAATTTTAAAAATCATTAAATCAACAATATGGATCTGAAATAAATCATGGAAATTTTTACTTCACGAGATATGCTGAAAGTATATGTCCATGATTGTTGGTAGTGGTTTTTAATTTTTATCGAATTTTAAAACTTAAAATAAAAGAACTGAAAAGGTGTACTTACTTTTTTTCGGTTGTTTATTCTGTATTGTGCAGTAAATCCTAATTTAAAAAACCTCATCATTGTAGTACTAGGGATATAAAATAACAATAATGAATCAGAATATTTTTTTAATCTATCGACTGAAATTGCTACAGAAATGTATTAATTATATTACTATATAAAGGTTCTTAGTTTTTAAAAAAGTAATACCGTTTGATTGAAATTATTCTTCAAATTTAACAAGTGAGACAATAAATTATAATTTTATTCAAATTATGAAATCATGACCGGTTTTGTTTTTTATGTTTCAGTTGTTATTAAAATTTATCCGAGAGGATATACCCCCTAACGAAACAAAACCTGATCGCTCACTCTGAACCAAAGCAGTTTTTCCGTCCTTACTAGAAAGTCAGAAAACAAGAATTAGATTTTAACTAAAAATTTGGCAGACAATGTGAACGTTCTTCCAAGAAAGAGCATTTAAACAGAATTTTAAAAAAACCGGCTTCAATATGTTTGTAGTACCTTCCAAAGGTCAATAAAATGAACTAATAAATAAAAGTCCTGGAAATTCTTGATTTTCCGTCAGTCCATTTGTGGTTCTTAAGTAGAAAATTTGTTTTATATGTTTGAATCGACGTTCATTCTGCGACGAGTATCTGATGGTTCCGTGATTTTTAACCGATTTAAAATACTTAATCTCTAAAATATTTAACAGTTAAAAACATTTTCAAGTTGAACAAATCTGTCATAGAATTAATTTGATTGAATTTGTCAAACGATATTAATGCACATTTTTTATGTTTTCTAAACACTTAAGGTAAAATACATAATCGCCTGTGAGATTGTTCTATACACTTTTGTTGTTTAATTTCAGTCTGATTAAAATTTGTTAATTTAGTACAAAAACTTCAATTCTTTTTTCTTAATAATGTTTTCCTTCAGTTAATTATTAAAAGAAGTTTTCACAATAATTAATTACCTTAATAAATCTAAGATATCTGAATAATGTTTTTTTTTTTATTTTGAGAATCTCTTTTTCGTAATCCCTTACATCAGAAATTTAACAGTAACATTAAAAATAGTGTATAAACTTTCTTGCAAAAATATTTTTTTTTACTCTAATAAAATGAATGAAATTCGCCAATGAATGTAACTCAGTACGTTTGGTTCCAGTTATCATTTTATAATTAGCAATCGATTTCCTAATGTTGCTTAGAACAGACGATTTACGTTTTAAAATTATAACTTCAAACTTGTATGTTGAAATCGTCATACTAAATTTCCTAGGTAAGAAAGTACGTCATGTATAAACGTCACTGTAATTCTTCTTCACTGTAATTCAATTCGGATTAGACATATATCTTGACCGGGCTGAAAGCCCCCGAATAAACATTTCTCTTTCACTAAGAAAGATATCCATGTAAATGAATAACAAATAATGTCAGAAACATGAAAAAACCTAATTCCCCATCCTTTTTTTTATTTTCGTTTAATTTCTACGTCGATGCCGGCCTCAGTGGCGAGAGTGTTAGCGTCTAGGCCTTTTATCCGGAAGTCCCGGGTTCGAATCCCGGTCAGGCATGACATTTTCACTTGCTACAAAAATTGTCATACATCTCATCCACTGAAGTAACACCTAACGGTGGTTCGGAGGTTAAAAAAAATTTCTTTGTCGAACGTTTTAAATAGAAATGTATTAATACAATCCTGCAATCACAGTTATCAGATACTTAAGACGTACGCATTTTACATTACATAATAAAGCAACAGTCAAACATTTTCAAATAGCTTTGACTACACGAAATAAATAAGGAAAACATAAGGAAAGTTGGCATTATAAAAAATAAAGATTTTTAGGCGAAATTAATGAACATCTGTTGACAAAGATAGAATACGAGTTAATAGATTACAGTTATAAGATTACGAGATAACAATAGTTATAGATTACAGATTAATAGATTAGTAGACAGTTACCAGTTTTATTACTTTTCTTTGTGTATGAGACTAGAAACTTACAGCAGCAGGAGATCTAGGACGATCGAGGAAGAGTTGTGCTGCATCAGACTAATGAGCCTAATTCTTGATGATGGGAAGAAAAGGAATTCATTTAGACTACTTTATATATCGATCGCACTTTTTATTAAAGCTTGTATAACTTGTTAACGAACTAAATGGAGAATTCGGTTACACGATTTGTAATGTAATATAAGTTTTGTAATATTGTAATGTATATTTTGTAAAATATAACTTTTTCATTGAGGTTTATTTTTATGTTATTGTATTTGAGCTGATTTGTATTTGTTTAAAATGGTTAAATGTACCTGTGTCAATGTACAAAATTGTAATAATAAATTTTTTTTAAGTATTTTGGAAAATAAAATAAATACTGGCTGATATATAATAAATAGAAACTGTAGTTTTTCTAAAATGTACAGCTTAACGTCTGTACAATATTGCAAAATCTCTTTTTTATGAATTGTAATCTAACTATCTGATAAGTAAACTAGGGGTGGATTTCTTACAGGTATAAAATCGTTATTGATTAAATACCTTAATTGTTATAACACCGATTTACATTTATAATATAGTCTTTGTGCATCCAGCTGACAGTAAACAAAGAGCAGACTCTTTCTGGGGTCTGGTATACTTAAAAAGTAGCTGAAATTCTATTAATTGTAACGACACCAGGACCAAGGCTTCTCAATAGTCATCGTCCCTCAAATTAGTGACCCTTGACAGGCAATTTTTAACCTGACAACTCGCTATTGTTCCTCTCAAACTGTAATATGGTTCGGTTTCTGATTGTAATTCACTAAAAAATTAAATAAAATATAAAAATATATTTATAACTATAAACGGTACTACTTTAATTATTTAGAAATATTAATTAAATATATTACTAAAATTTTATTTTTGGAAGTTTTATTCCAAGATATGGTAAATTGTTTTATATTCAAAATTAATTTCAATTTTAATTTATACTTTAAATTATTTTAGCGTTATAAAATTTTTATACTTAGGAAAATATAACAATTTATAGGTTAATAATAAGTGCAGACTGCACCGTTAATTATGTAAGTACTTTTACCGTCCTATTTTAACAACTCCATAATTTTGAGTTACTTGTTAGACAAATGTAAATAACACAGGATTGTATCATAACACATTTAGTATTGAAACAAAATATGTAATCTTATTATAATTACAAGAGAGTATTTTCATGTAAGTTATACATTAAAAAACACTAATGCCACTTGCAAATGGGCGTATTAAAGATGTAGAAAACAACGAGCTACGGTCAAAGAGAAATTATAATAGTCAAACCAGGCTTATTTATGGCAATGTTACTCTCTTTAAGAACTAGCGAAATATTCTCGGAAAAATGATTAAATGAGACTATGTAAATCACATATCATTGCTTACTTAATTTAAAAGAAAATTAGATTTTAATCTAACATATCGATGGTATTCAATATATTCCGTGACTTTTACAGTATATAAATTTTCATACCTAGCCATTAATTTGAAATTTCTGATGTTTTAATTAATTAGCTGTTGAATCTTGTAAGAACACATTACACATCTTTTAAGATACATCGCTAACTTTTGTACTATCGGTAAAGTATTCGAAAAGTTGATTTAGGAAATTTACTAAGTGGCAAGAATGCTTTGTCAGACTGAAACAATGCTTTTATCTGAACAAATAAATCTAATATATATATATCGTGACACTTTATGAGAAATACTGACCCAGCGATTTATTTATTCTACGAGTCAATATTCGAAAGATGAAAAAGAAATAAAATAGTTACTGGAAATCATATTGACTTATCCACCATGAAGCAGGATAAACAACTAAATAACAAAAACTACAACTAATCGAATAAAGTACACTTTTAAAACTATTGATCAGTATTCATAGAATTTCGCATTATTTTTTCAGCATCTTTTCAATTCTTTGTATATCTTACTGTTGAATAGCTAAATAATCCTTACTGTTGAATAGCTAAATAATCGGTGAAATTTCATTATAAATAGACCGTTTAATATTTTCAACTTAAATGAACAGGTTTTGTCCTTTATTGGATTTGGAATTACGTCTGCTGCACAATAATAAAATTTTCTTCCGGTTTCCCCATTTCCTATTATCAGTACTACAATATATATTTTAATTAATTTCAAACAGATTAGCCAGAAAACCGGTCAACTAGCGCGATTAATTTGGTCGTAAATTTTCAAAATGGAATTTTAAAATATATATTTTATTTTATTTATGCATACATTAGCAGCGACGGGTTAAAATTATAATTTAAAGTACAGAATATAGGAATTTGATTTCCTTAAATTAAGAAAATAATAATAATATTACAAAAAAACTGTAAAAAATCAGGCTAAAATTCCAATATGATTTGTGTAAATTAATAGTGGACGAAGTCTGTATTATGCATGATGTTTTCTTCTTGAAAAGTCAAAAGGAATTTTATCATAGTTTAAGGTAATTGAGTTAAAATTTCGGTTTTATGCATAAAAGCACGGTAAATTATCGTCATACAATAAAGCAACAATTTAGTCCAATTTCCTAACAAACCATTTAATGAAACTCCTACGGACGACAAAAGGGAAAAAAATCGCGTCCATAAAACGGATTCTAAAAAATACTTATAAATATGCAATAAACTATAATAAAAAACTGCATAAACTTATTAAACTGTAATAATGATCTACTTGTCAACGAACAGAAAATTTTTAAAAAAGTCAACCAAAATAATATTGGTTCATAATTTTTTTATTAGAATTTTATTCTCGTCATGAACTCATCTCAATAAGTATATTACTCCTCCAAAGAAGTATAATGATTATTCTCACTTTCTTTTTCTGTTTAGTCTCCGGAACTACCGTAAGGTATTACTTCAGAAGATGAATAAGGATGATGTGTATGAATGAGAATGAAGTGTCTTGTACAATCACTGTTCGACCACTCCTGAGAAGTGTGGTTAATTGAAACCCAACCACCAAAGAACACCGGTATACTATCGTTATGCTAATGCACGTTCAGTGTTACATTTAGAAAGCAGCTTTTACCAAATATAAGAAATCATGAGCAAATTAATTAAACGCAACATTAATATGGATAGTAAAGGCTCTATCTTAAATTTTAATATTATATGATTTTTAACGTTTTTTGTTTTGCTTTTTTTAACAAACATGAACTCTAAGTTTTTTCAAACCTTATTTTATTATTTAATTAATTTTATTAAAATTCACGGCTTAGAAATTTTATTAAAGTCTTTTTAAGCTCCCTTCTAAATCATAAACGATTCTCCCTACGTAATCTTATAAAATATTAATTCATAAACCTTTGAAAAAAAATCTAATTAAGTTCTGGTTTTATTCAAGGAATAAATGAATATATTATTTTTCAATAATAATGAAAAATACTTCACGTTCCTTTTAAGTTCACGAATGCGAACAACCATTAAAAATGAATATTAATAAACTAACAATATCGTTCACAACTCTACATACTGATGGGATTGCATACATTTATTATTTCAGTGTAAACTTCTTTAAATGCCGAAGAACCAGTGGCTTTTGTTGTATAATAATACTTATTAAACGGCTTAAAGTTCTCCCGATGTTAGTTGTAATTAGTAAATTATTGTTTACATTATATAAAAAATGACCATCCCTTTCCACAAGGTTCATAGTTTCTTGCACGAGAGTAATTATACCGACAATAAAATATCTTTGTCGTTTTTTTACAACTACTTTAGGACTTTTAAGAAAGTCTTATCTCACCCATTTTTATTTCAGAAAGTTAAATTTCTCCCTTCTTTATTAACAAAATCTAATATAATTCTAACGTATTGTGATATTACCCATAATTAATAAATTAAGCAAATTACTTGCAAATGTTCAAAACATTCACTTATTAATCGGATGACCGCCAGTATTTAACATGTACCTAAAAGAGACTAACAAGCCGGGTTAGATTAGTGATTAAATTCGTCATCGCAAAATAAGCTGGTTTTCGATGTCGAGAGTTATACCCGTGTTCTTCGGTGGTTGGTTTTCAATTAGCCGCACGTCTCACAGAGGTTGACTTGAGTCTGTTCCAGATTATATGTTTCCCGTTAGATTTGCACTTACGCTCCAGCAACGTCAGGGCATCAAGCGGGTAACGGTAATTGAAGTTGTCTACACACATACACACACACATACGCGCGCGCGCGCACACACACACACACACAAAATCTGGTAGTATCTGGTAATCTGGTACTACCAGATCGGTTGCAGAAAAAAACAAACCCAAGAGAAACCGACAAAAATAAAAAATATTCTCAGGGACCAAAAATAAAGATTTTTATACTTTTACCGTGTTTATTCAATCGTTATAGAAAATGAATAGTTTATTATCAAACTAATATTCTTAACTTTAATTAAACTTTTAACTTTTACTTTTATTTTTAATTATACTTATATTTATTTTTAACTTTTATTTAATTTTTTTAACTATTATTAAAACTAATATTTTTTTTATTTCGGATTAATTTTCTGAACGACTTAGTAGGAATTTTTAATAAGTAGGCAGTGAAAAATATCTAGGTAGGATCTGAATTTTGAAAAATGATCGCCTCCCTACTACAAAACTTAGCCGTTTCACTCGTTAAAAATTTTCGAGAAGATCGGTGCTCCTTTTTGAAATTCGCTGTAAATGATCGGGCATTATTTAGAAACGAATGTCTATTGTGCATCACCGACCACAAATAACTTACAAAACGGTAAATTAAATTTTGGGATAATTTTTTTACACGGAAAACATCACCGATGTAACCGGGCCGTTATAGTACCGATTAAAAATATCTAAAACAATTGAACAAATAAAACAATACAGATTGGTCGATTGAGCTTGAATACCCTATCCATTTGCTTCACGTAAGCGTGTAACAAAGAGTAGACGTAGATAGCATCTCGATCTTTCATTCGGAGGTCCCGGATTGGAATCCCGGTCAGGCTTTGGCATTCTCACACGCTACAAAATTGCCATTTCATCTCATCCTCTGAAGCAATACCTAACGGTGGTTCCGGTGGCTAAAACAAAAAAAATATATATACATAGAGGTTGCTCGTTCAACTTTTTCGCTATGGAGCAGAATGAAGCGACTTATTCTTCCTTAACAGACGGTCAATCAGTTCTGATGAAAGTCTTTCTTTCCCTCACAATCATTGTTAATTAAAATTATAGAACTCTGTACATACTATGATAGTGCTATTAAGATGAATTTCAGTGAAAAATAAAATTTCTTATTTTTTCCGAGAGCGAATATGGGATTTATTTATAATGACCGCCTCATTTAAACCAACTATAGGAAAATTTTTCAAAATATTTAAACGACTGATAAAACCTATCAGTAATCTTATTGTAAAATGTATACACCTCTCTTTTATCTGTTTAGTCTCCGGAACTACCATAAGGTATTACTTCAGAGAATGAATGAGGATGATGTGTATGAATCTGAATGAAGTGCAGTCTTCTACAATCTCAGGTCAACCACTCCTGAGAAGTGTGGTTAATTGAAACCCAACCACCAAAGAACACCGGTATCCACGATATAGTATTCAAATTCGTATAAAAATAACTACCTTTACTAGGATTTGAACCTTAGAACTCTCGACTTAAAAATCAGCCGATTTGCGATGTCGCGTTAACTACTAGACCAGCCTGGTGGGCTAAAATATACACACCTACTCACTAACTTTTTATACTTCTCTTAAGAAGTTTAATAAAGACGGAACGGAAAAGAGAATAAAAATGAGTTATGTTATAGTAATTCCTTTAGTTTTATTTTAAATAAACTAAATATCTAAACTTCTCAACGATTAAAAAACGAGATTTGAATGCGGTATAAAGATTAATTTTTCGATCAAGCTTATTCTTAAAGAAAAATTGTCAAAGATGACCTTTTCCTTACGTGACGAATACTACAATCGTTTGCAGAAAAGTGTTTATTCCGAAAACCCAAAAATTCGGCTAAGTGTAAAAATTATTACTGAATCGCTAAAATTACATTTTAAAACTAACTATGAAATTTAAGTAACAATAAGATAAATTTCGAAGTAAAAAGTTTCTATGACGACCGAAAGAAAAGACGTCGTAAATTTTCACAAATAGAAAAACATGTTTAGTGGTTGCATATACCGTCACGGTAGTAAAAGGAGACAACATTTACAGTACACAAAAAAATAATTTCTTTATAACAGACCCTTATTTTCCGATTGAATATTATATTAACCTTATAAATATAATCTTTATTTTCCTTCACCTAAACAGCATATTGTAAAAAAACAGCATATGCAAATGTGTTCACCTAAATTTTTCTGTTGAGGGACCTCTTATATTCTATGAACCTTAGTAATAAGATAAAGAAGTAAAATATAAAGTATAATAATCTAATATTTACTTGAATGCTGGCAAAGGCGTCAATTTGATACTGTATCTCAGAAACACGAAACGCATAGATTTTTAATTTATTTAAAATTTTCTGAATTTTTTAAGCTTTAATGGTAGTTTTTATTGTATATTTTTTAGGTTAATAAAATACTGATTATCTTAATTTCAGTCATCCGTAAGTTTAATTCGATTTGTTGTATTTTTTTTTTCTTTGTAATAGTCATCGAGTGAAATACCACTAGGCGAAATATATTCAACGATCAGATGAATAAAATACTATGGCTCTCGGCTTACTGAAATTTAAATTTTATGTGACTAATGAAATTATAGTTTTTTTTTCTATATATTTAAATCATTATTAAGAAGATAAAATACAGATATTCCTTTAAAATATTAATTATACTGATCCTTCCATAGCTTAAAATAAGAAGCAGAATATTAATTAAGTTACTTGCATACAATCTCAAAATGAACTCCACCAAAGATACAAGGGTTTTTATTTTCTCGAGGAAAATAAAACGACTATTTCTAGTTTTTATCAACTGGACATTAAATGACAATATTTCCGAAGAAGCATTATCGGCGAAAAAATTATAAAATAAATAAAAGATCACATGCGAAAGCTGAAGGCCCGCTTCAAGAATTTCCAAGCTGAACAGGTATAACCGTATAAAGCAAAAAGATTATAATAAACCTCTATCGAAAAAGTAGAATAAAAACCTCAAAAAACTCTTTTGCAATTTCTCTTATTTATATATCTATGATAAAATACAGATCGAATTTCCGAAGTGTACTAATTCTAGACTTAACCGAGGATAAAATAAATCAATTTTAGATATTTTCTAAAAGTATTCATAGCTTCTTCTGAGCAAACGAATTTCTTTTAAATAGAAATAATTAATGTTTTATGTTACATTTTAACTAATTATTAGTAGGCTAAGGGACGACCGAAAGACTAGGTTATTAAAATGTTGTTAATGGAATTATATTCGTTTATGAAAGTCTTTAAAATTTTAGGTTTAAACGAATAGATAGAGCGTTGAAAATAGAGTGAATCAAATATAAAAATAAGAAAGGGTAGAACTGAAAAACTGATCCCGAGCTTCTATCCAAAGAAGCCAAGAATCCAAAGAAGAATTCATCAGAGAAAATATATTAAACAACGCGAACAAATCAAATTCTGTTCCCAAAGCCCTATTTGGTAAGATTCAAACACCTTAATCGGTTTCAATAACATTTATTCACTTTCTTTTAGAACTGATTGATTCAATTTATTACAAGGCATTACCGAAATAATTATAGATAACGTTTATCTATACTATCTAATTTAACGCATCGATCCCCAACTGATCGATTAGCATTCATAAGTTCAAGACATATATCTTCGCGTACGAGAATAGACCGTACTAATTTTAGACAAGATAATTCCTGGATGTACCTCAAAACCTGAAATCCTGATTCAGGAAGTCCCACAATATTCTTCTTGTCGGTTTACAACACTAGCATTGCTGGTAACATTGACAGTGAGACATCACTGAACGGAACAGCGTTAATTTCAGTTTGCCAAACCAGATCACCACAAAAGACCTAAAAATTGGAGATGTTTTTGATCGGGAAACGACCACTGGTAACGGGTAACGAAGGATTACGTCTGATTCCGAGGAGGTAATGATATAATGATCTGTAGAAGCAAGGAGAACTGTGATTTGAATATTAAAAGTTTTCATTGATTTGCAACATAATGAAATTTTCCTGTGATGATGGTCCATAGCCTTTGTGAGCAGGAACTATCTTAAACAGTTTCCAAGCGTTAGGGAAGAAACCCGCTTGTAAGGACACATTTAATTACTAGTTAAAGCGTTCAAAAAAAAATCCGATTAACAAATAAAAAGCATGACTTTAAATCATAAACTGAAATGTTGTCAGGTTATATGGTATTTATTCTTGAGTGAATTCACATTTTAATGTCAAGTAACTATAAGATAATTACTATCTAACAAAATAACATTGTTATATTCAATGATAACTCACTGTCGACATTACCGAGCGATACTACTGTTGTAGAACATACAAAAAGATTTGCTGTTTTTGAGATATGGGCGAATCCTTCTAGAAGAAGAACAATTACATTTTAACCATTTAATTCCTAATATCATAATCATTACCATCCCAATTAAAGACGGAATACTCCAACTTGTGTAATATCGAGATGCATTCACTTCAAGGGATGGAAGAGAGGAAACGCATGTTATTTAAATCGCTAGAACTCAGAGGCGAGTGGGGTATTGACCTTCGGCGATCTCTGGCGGACCGCTTGAATACGCAGTTCCAGCGTAGAACGTTATCTGTTAGCTGTCGAGTAGTTTTTTTAAGAACAACGACTCTGTGGTCACGGTTCAACATTTTTTCCGTCGAGGTGCAGTTCCAGATCGAAACATCATATTCCGATGGGTTGAAGTGTTTAAAAGTACTGGATCTGTGAGGTAGAAAAATCCACCAGGCCTTTCCCATTTAGCTCGAACTCCGAAAACATAGACTGAATGAGAAAGCTAGTTCTTGCTAGTCCGAAATGATTCGCTGGATATGTCACGTCGTACGCTTCAACGCATCTTACACGATGATCTCAAATTTTACTCGTACGAAGAAATGATCGTCCAGCAGCTAAATGGGATTTTGTGCAACGAAAAGAATCTTGTTACATAATGAACGCCATTCTTACGGAACTTGCAAACGTCCTAATAATGTTGAGTGACGAAGCCTGTTTCAATCTGGATGGCTATACTAACTGTCAGTACTGGTCGTCGGACAACCCCCGTGAACTGCACCAAAAATCTCTCCACAGCTCAAAAGCAACAGTGTAGTGCGGTGTCTCGAAGATAGGGATTGTTGGTCTTTACATTTTTGAAGAGGGGGAGGCAGTTACAATGACATCAGCGCGCTACATCGATGTGTTAAACAACTTCCTGCGACCAGAACTGGAAAAGCATCGGGTGAACATGAGAGAAACGTGGTTCCAATAGGACGGTGCCGCAACTTACACGACGAGAGCATCGATTGAAGCGGTTCGACAAATGTTTCGTGGACATGTCATTTCACGATTATGTGATGTTTCTTGGCTCTCCCGATCTATCGGTTTCTGATTTTTTTTGTGGGGCTACTTGAAATCAAGAGTGTATGTGAACGAGCCACGCACAATCGAAGACATGAAAATTTCCATTCAAGATATTGAAGCTGTGTCGAATAGAACATTGGAAAAAGCCGTGCAGAGCTTTAAGGAAAGGCTCCGAATTTATATCCGACAAGAAGGACGTCACCTCACTAACATTTTTTCCGAACCCAATTAAGATATGTTGATTTCAGATATGCAATAAAAATATTATTATTTAATATAAAACTATACTTTCTATAATTAAAAAACCTAAGTTATTCGGTAGTGAAAATCATGAGTTACCTCTGCTCCACCCTCTAGTTACTCACCCGTTCACTTTGGAACCACGATCGATATATTTTCTACGAAAACAATTTTGTATTTAATCAAACGTAAAAGAACTTTCATTTTAGAAATTAAGACATCGTTAATAAAAGCGGCTGAGATTCGATAAATTAATGTTGATAATATACTACTCGCCTAACTCTTAAGTTTATGTGCGGATCACACGTGCCTAAATTCAAATTTCATTCAGGTTTTTAAACTTTCCAATGTCCAATTAAGGGAACAATTCGCATCACAATTGCACTAAATGAAAGATCATAAAGAGTGCGCGATCTGAGTGAAGTAAACAAAACAAAAAAAAATCGTGATAGAAATTATTAAAAGAATTTTTTTTTCATTTATTTTGCTGCTGGTACTCTGAAGACCGCAGACCCATAATAAAAAAAACAACGCACTAAAACAAAATAAAAATTAATACCCGAAACAAAAATTTAAAAAAGTAACTAACAAGAATATTATAATGTTTAAATATAATAAATTCATAAAAATTTAAAGAACACAAATTTATTATTATGAATAATTCAAATAATAATAAAAATATATATATATGCATATATATTTATTTGTTTATAACCAGTAACCCCACGTATGCAATATTTGTCGATTTTGTTTTTATTTTTTTATTTTTTATTTATTACTTCAAACGAAGATGAATTCGCCAAAAAAGGGTTTAATCTTTTTTTTTAAGATTTTTTTTTATAAAGGAAAAGAAAGATAAAGATTTTTTTAATAAGACATAAAAGATGAAAAATATTAAGTATATTAATTAGCGATTAACACAAAAATAAGTAATTGAAAGATATAAAGAAATACTAAAAATTCTTAATTAGAAGGGGTTTAGAAAATACTGTTTTATATCTTTATGCCTGATAAATTTGAAGCAAAATCCATTGTCACCTGACCAGGATAAAATATTATTTATTTACATTAATTGAAAAGAAGATTAATATAAAAATCACCGCGTTAAGGTAATTATACTTAAAAATAATAAATAAAATAAAAATAGTAAACTACTTAATTCATTCCTTAAAACCGAATCGAAAAGAAAATATAATGTTACAAGAAAATGAAAATATTTATTCCTTTCATGGAAATCATCTAAACGTTATAAAATTGATACCAGTTAAAGCATCTCGGGTAGAACAAATACCATAGAAAAATGAAAGTGAAATTTTAAATAAATTAAAAAATCAGTACTCATTTCTTAATAAAACAAAAAAAAATAATGTCCTTTTTCATAAAATAAGTACGTCTTTATTTTTTAAATTTTATTTTCCTAATGTGTACATTGAAATCTGTTCAACTAGTAAACAGATTTCAATGGGCCGCGGCCCAGTGACCGTGGCCAGTGATGGCCGTGGGCCGCGGGAGGTTGCTCCCGCGGCCCAGTGATATGACTTATAAATGATGTGTAGTCGTGTGCAGTTCAGGCTGACCATTCCTTCATTCCAAATTGAGATGTGTGGTTAATTGAACTCCCAACCAGCAAAGTACACCGACATCCACGGTCGACTATTCAAATCCATATAAAAGCGACTAATATTTACTAGGATTTGAACCTGAGAACCTTCGACTTAGAAAATCAGCTGCTAAACAACTGATATGCGACGAAATGGCATTTTTTATACGCCATAAAATCTCTATTGAATATTCCCATGTACAAGCATCGACCTTATGAGGTTAATTAGTTATTAAAAAACAATATTATAAACAAAACATAAAATATAGGATAAAATGCAAAAAAAAAAAAGTAAAGATATTGTGTGATACTGCGCTATCAGGTGCAATTCATTATATTTAGGATATTTATATAAATTGTTTAAGTTCATACCTTTTCTTAAAATAGCTTTTTTTAAAATTATCTAATACATCGGTTTCTCTATAATTTATACTGCGCATCTAGAAGCAAAAGAAAACGGACATCTGACACATAAATTTAAAAAAATCTTCTCTTTTGCAAATCTTAAATTTTGTATTTTACAAATAATATAGTCTTTTCAACCGCTTTAATTAAAACTGTTGATTACTTCAGATAACTGTTTAAAATTCGGTGTAAAATGAACTTTATCCTCGTTGCTATCTCTTTAGAGAGCGGGCTGTGTAATCGATATACGAACCCGGAAAACCATTTACTCGTGTTTATTTAATATCAATCGTTATAGGTAAATTAAATCGTTTTATTTGTTCTATACATACTTTTTACTGACATATCATCGCCTCTGGGAAAAATTTAATTAATATTTAAACATAAATTTGTACTAAATTCATCAAGCAAAAATAAATCCTTACTACCTTCACAAATGGGAAGATACATAATTAATTTTAAGAGAAATCATATTTCCTATAACAATGTTTGAAAATATTTTCCTGTTACGCAATAACAGGTAATTACTTTTAAGTGGATTAATTTTGAGTCTATGTATATTGCAACGATCATGCAAATTTATTAAATCGAGGTTAATTAAATGTATAGTTTCATTTAATACTGACAGACTACAGGACACATACGACTGTAAATCGTCAGCGAACATCATTACGTTACTTAGTTAGAAATAGTAAAAATACGATTATTGATACGAAAAATACGATTATTTATAACAAAAGTATTCCAAATAAGTCAAACCTGCAAAATTTCTATATAAATACCATTAAACTCAAATCTTTTACCGTTTATTTATTTTGTTTTATTCTTTTATTTTGTTTCTTTTTCATAAAACAGGAAGTAAACCGCTTTACAATTTTTTTCTGAATAATTTATTAATTTTTCAGTCGTGAATTTTTATTTATTTATTGCATACCAGTATACTGACTGATCCTATCAAAATGATGACCTATTAACTCTTTCACTCTATATTACCCTTCACTTTTAGTGAACATCATCGCTCTCAAAGTAACTCTCAACGTTGATTTTTTAGCTCGGACGTCTTTTCAGGCTTCATGACCGTAAGAAGGGCTATACTCGTATATTAGAGACCTTAAAGCGAGATAAATAATGAACGATTTTCTGTCGAAGAGCAGTGAAACATATTCTTTATTTACATAATATTAAAGCGGTCTTAGTGACGAAAAATTTCTGCCATGATAGTAGTGAATAAGTTATATTTCTGTCTTAAATAATTTTTTAAGAGCAGTTTTATCAAACAATTTACCAATAAGGAAAATATTTGCTTAATTTTTTACTTAAGGTAAAATCGGTTTTTTATTTATCGGCATTATCATTACATTTGTTCATCAAAATTTATCATTTACAAACTAAGAAATTAATTCAATAGGTATTTTAACATAGTGACCACTATTAAAACGAGAATTAGTAATGATGAGCGCTTATACACTCATGTTACGTAGACATACAACGCAAAATATGTGATAACAATTATAAAAGATGAACGCCTTTATTATTTGTAATCGTATCCGATATCGAAGTACCGGAAGATAATATCTTTAAAAATTCAGCGAATGAGAACGAATTAGAAACTAAACGTTTTCCACAGTGTTTAACCGATCGCATTCTAGGTAAGAAAACTTAATTTTTTGCAGAGATGATAATTATATTTAACGTATTTCATCCCTAGACTTTATGTTAACTAATAATTATTAACAACGACGGTATCGCTTATTTTTATTTGTATAAAATAAAATAATTTAAGTAGAAAAAGAACAATGAAAGATCCTTAATAACTGCAAATCCGGATTCAGTGGAGACACTAGTAACGGATGAGTAGAATTTTATTAAGAACTTATTAAGAGTATCCCAATCTAATTCGCTTAATACTCATCGAACAGTGATTATGAGGCCTATTCAAAAATTTAGATGTGTCATTTTAAAATAAAGCTCATAAATTAAATACGAATAATATTGTGATGCAAAGCTATATTTCTTTTAGTAATTTTTCAAATATTTCGGTCTAGTAAGCAAAATTTTCTTCTTTGCATTTATAATAAATAAAATTTCTTCCTCGATGCTCGCTCTTATCTCCCACCTTCAGAGTCATTAACTTCCCTTTATAAATTTAATTTCTACTTCGACATCTACTTTTTGATGATCTATAATGCCGCATATATATTAAAACTTCACCCCACTGATTCAGAATGGTAAACGCCGGCTAGTAATTGATTTTTAAAGTTCTTATCTTTTTTGTTAATGACTGAGAATGAGAAAGTATTACTTATCGATCATCTAATTAAGACAAAATAATGTGTTGTGTACGACTATTTTTTTTTTTTTTTTGGTAATTTAAAAAAACGCAAATAAATTCTGAAATAGTTCGGCAAGGCCATTTAAGTTTTTCTAATTCTTTATTAATACATTTAAGTTTAGATTCTTTCAATTTAAGAATCTAAAATATTAATACCACCGTTCTTATAAAAGTATTCTAGACTATTAAATATGGTATTTGTAACACAAAACTATCTTATACTGCCCTAAAAACAGCTCTGAACTCGGTTAGAGATAAACAGCCACAAATAATCGGTTTTGATCAGATTAAAGTCGATATTTCCATAAAAGTATTGTCGACTAAATCCAAATAACATATAAATCAAATAAAATTAAAAGCAACCGTATTTGAACCAATAACTTCACAAAACGGATTTGAATAATAGTTCGTGGATACCGGTGTTCTTTGGTAGTTGAGTTTCAATAAACCACACATCTCAGAATGGTCGACCTGAGACTGTACAAGACCATACTTAATTGAAATTCATACATATCATCCTCATTGATCTTCTGAAGTAATACCGTATGGTGTGGTTCCGAAACTAAACAGAAAAAGAGAGCTTCACAAAATAGTGAATAACAGCTGATCACAGATGATCAAAATCATCGCGTTACATTTCTTGTCATAATCATTTAACCGAGATAAGTTAGTTAAACATGTATCCGGTACATGAAAAAAATTTCGTGAATTTACGATTCACGAAAGAAAATAGACTTCTTAGTTTATAATAAGAACCAAATTATTGTTGCGATGAAATTTAGAAGAATTATTGTTACGATTTTAAAATTACTTTTCTTAAATACAAAAATATCACATTTGTTTATATTTAGATATAATCTACCTCTCTATTTACGAATTAAAACAAGTAAAACCACAGATCTGTTTTTCAAGCCAAAAGTTCGGATGTTCTCCTACTTGGAAATTTTCTGTGAACTTCGCAAAGTGCCGACATTATTTCAAACAAAGCTAGACAAAAAGTTAACTAGACGGGATGTTTTATATACACCCTTTAAAAGTTTATTATAAGAAAATTTATGTAATTTAAGAGTAACAATCTTCATATCTATTCGAATATAGGGTGTAATTAACAAATATGATTGTTGTTACTTATTTTAAAGTAACTAATAGTTTTTATCGTACAGAAAAAAGTAATGCTAGAAGTAGATAGTAGATCGAAATAAATTTATTTATTGTCATATTATACGTAAACAATTTACTTATAAAATGTATTTTTCATTAAGACAAAATATAAGTACATTTTTAACGGTAAATTTTATCAATTTCTTAATTTAAATCAAATTTAATACAAAATTAAATAATTAATAAATTTAAAAAAACTACTATATGTAATAAGAATATGTTAAAAAAGCTACTGATCTCAAAAACTAATGATCAAAAAGATACGTGAAAAAAGCTAAGATGTAATAATTACCTCCTTAAAAAGAAATTTGTAAACAGTAAAAAATAAAACACCTCTCCTTAAGTCGTGCTCCACGAATTAAAGAAATGTATGATTTCAGAATAAAAAAGTACATAGTCACACTCCAATTTTAATTAAATGTAATATTGTAGCAAGTCATCAAAGAAATAATTATTCTTGAGCCGAAATAAAATTAGCGATAGCCTGATAAACGACGAAATATTAGTAGTAGATATCACTTATTGCAGTCTATTTACAGGAAAAATGCCGTGAATAAGAAACCTATCAAAGTTTTCGAACCCGTTAAAAATAACGATATATGATTCGGTTTTTTCAGAATGTCGACTTTTTTTTATAAAACATAAAATTTTAATTTACTCACGCATATTTTATCATTTTACTCAGAAATCCTCTTAAAAAACGGTTCTTCATGGGGAAATTTGTACGCATTTTTAATTTGTCCCCATTAACATGCACTAGCCACATTTCAGGAACTCAAAAGTACTCTTAGGACGGAATTTCCTGCAATAAAAAGGTACATTTGCAATCTGTCTGACAATAAGTGATCGATTTAAAACTTTCTTGCAAATGGGCTTTAAAAAAAAATAATAGTCCATCTACTACTACCAGAAAATATAATTTCTGTAATTTGATTTTTAAAACAGTGAATTACAGTGACAACGGCTGAAGCTGTGTTTAATTTAGATTTCCGTAGATCACATAATTTAAGAACACTGGATTGAAGAAGTTTCACCACATGCAGATAGCGTGCGATGAAACTGTTTTTTATGACTAATTACTATTGAATCTACACCTTTGAATCTACACCCAAAGATAAATAAAACACTTCAAGAAATGAAAAGTATTTAAACAGCTAGCTGATAATAAATTAATTATAAAAAGAAGTTGCGAAACAAACCTTTCTGATGTAAAATCTTAACCGTGTATCAGTTTTTTCTGTAATATGACGTACTGTTTTCCCATCTTAATTTTCAGTTTCAGAAAAAAAAAGCAGTTAGAACTTAGAACAGTGTAGTTATTTCAATATCATTATTATTGCCATCTCGAAAGATCGTATTTGTTTCAAACCGCCTACTTTTCATCGCTTAATTGTTATAAAAGACTTTTGAAAAATACTATAAATAATTTAACCTTCTATTCAATATTATTTTATAAGTAATTTGTAATTCTCTTATATGTTTAATTAATGGAAAAAAGATAAATAATAGTATATTTTCTTCAATGCACTTGTTAATATCTGTTTGTTTTATTTCTATTTCTTTATTTTTTATTTAAGAGTATACTTAGTGCAATAATATTAAAATACTAATATTTCTTTAACTAATTCCGCAATCAAATATAAATTTAAAAAATTATGGTTTGTTTCATATTTAAAAATTTGATAAAAAATTGTTTACCTTTGGTCGGTAGAATGTTTCGTACTGTGTCGGGAGCTTCAAAATGCTTGCCTTTTCCTGAAACGTATTTATGATAAAGAGCTAACATATGTTTCGGTGGAGCAATTGTCTTTATAGAATGACCAACCGGGGGATGCAAACCGAGTACTTCCCTGAACACCTCCTGCACAGCTGCCTGCATTTCACCGGCTGTACCGAGTCCGAGTACTGCATCCAGAATTACAAAAATAATAACCGTCGGTATGTTCATTTTTTATTTTACTTTATTTTTTAATACGAAAATTGACTACACCATTCAATAACGTCACTGCCTCGCGCTGTGCACGCCGATCCAACTACTCGAAGTTAGATCTGCGGGAGCAACACCCTCGCAGCAACGACTTTTAGTAAGAACTGAACGTTACTCAGTGACGGACGCGCACCTCATTGGTTTCGTGAAAGAGCCAATGGGAGAATCCTATCCACTACCCTCCTTAATCTCCTTTTTTTACAGTGCTATATCTCGCTTATATAATTATGTGTGCTTGTTAATTACCATGCAACAGCAACGACATTCAATTGTGTAATATATCAACTTTTAAATAGAAATATCGAATAATCTGTTACAGTAAAAAAGTCAAACTCGATATAATTATGTTATACTAACTCGATTATAATTATGTTATTTATAAATTAAAAATTATATTAATTTATTTATTAAATATTATATTAAAATTAAATTATATTATTATTATTAT
>JAAAKQ030515449.1:24046-39328 GCA_010016005.3 Zanna intricata
GTTATTTATAAATTAAAAATTATATTAATTTATTTATTAAATATTATATTAAAATTAAATTATATTATTATTATTATAATATGTTGTAATATTATAAATTTAAATTATAGAACTCCATCTACAGGATAGTGATGCAAAAAACATTTCAGTTATTATTCATTAAAATCTATAAAAATTACAGTTAACACTTACTGACCTCTCGGTAAAACTGTATAACAAAAATTTTAATGCACAAGCCGTTAGTCTATATTGATACTTATGTTTTTGGATATGGGCTGCAGTGTAATTCATGGACTACAGTGTAATTTGTTCACTATTAGCGCTGTTTCTTTCATAGATAGTTACTTCACTTCCTTTTTACGTAAAACACATATAAAATGTTAAATTTACGTTAAAAAAAGTTAAAATAAAGAATTCTTGATAATGTATAAGTAGAGGTAAAAGAAAAAAAATAATTTCATTTTTTGCTCCGTTGGCAGTTGTGAAAAGTGCAGAAATATTGTGATCACGACAGATAGAACTGACATACTGCTCGTGTGTAGGGCGTGTAAACACTGCTCATTTCAATCTGATCGACAAATAGAACTGTCATATTGCTCGTGTGTAAGTGTATGAACACACTGCTCGTTTCAATCGCTTTGGACTGTCAGTCCGAACAAAACATCCGTGTGTATGATGTCTTACGAAAGAAGAACGGAAACGAATCAGCTTCTGTTCCAATAACAACCTTCCAGCTGGTGCTTTCATTTCAAAATTTTCGGAAGGTCACAGTGGTGGTTGAGATACTGGATTTAAATATGTTGATTCGTTTTGATTTTTTTTTTTTATATTTGTTCAAAAATTCGTGAAATCATTTTTATTCATCTGTTTATGCAAAATGTAAAAATATGTGACAACAAAAGTGAGCGTTCCACATCCAGTGATCGTTGAAGAGATTATACAGCAAGTTATTTGAAATATGGATTTATCATCAGATAATTAGCCACAATGTTTTTTTTAAATTAAAGTTTTATCGTCTGAAAAAATTAAACCGTAAAAATTACTTCAGCCCTTGGAAACTAAATATCCATTTCTTAAGAGTCAACATCGGGAAATTTTTGAATGAAAACTATATAAAGCCTCTCTTTGTAAATCAATAAGTCTCTCTTTGCAAAGCTAGCCAAACCGATAACCATACACTTTAAATCACAATATCGTTAAGAATTAAGAGCGTCTAAGATAAGAAAACCCATAAAATTACTGTAAATTTCATTCCATTAAAAAGCGGCTTGTTTAAATAGGTTTGAACTTTATAGTCGAATTAAAATCTATTTCATACCCACTAAAGATCAGCTCACTTGAATCATGTTATTTTGTTCTCCTGAAACTACGAAAATATTGACGAAATTCCAAGAAGAGAAGTCAAAATCCATTGACGAAATTTCGAACAGATTATAAATATAGAGTCGACCAAATTAAATAATATCTAAAATGAAAGTAATCAACATAAAGATATCTATTTTCAAAAAGATTAGCCTGTGATCGGTGGATCGATGCGTCTAAGAATTTTTTTATGAAGTTGTTTAGGGATCATTCATTTATATTTTAAACAATAGGTATAACAGCATATTTATGCGTGTTTAGCGCGTTATTTTAAAAGATATCAGCTTATTTATTGTGAGTGAATGCAAACATAGTAATTTAAATGAATAGAAACGATAAGGGCTGACAAATCAGCCTGTACTTTTGTATAATACTAAGATTATAAAAATTACGGTATGGGTTTGAAGTGTCACGATTCAGTTAGACGGCTGCGAATACGATGGGTATTAAAAGTTTTTGTTGACTCTTAAATAATGCTCTCCATTCCTTAGTATAATCGGAAACCCAACAGCGATTTAGCGCAATGATGTAGAAGGGCCTACAGTGGCACCAACATTTTCAACACTGTCCACAATAAAGGTCTTACTGTGTCATTTAAACGACCTTGCTTTCTTACAACACATTCATTATACGCTTTGATTAAAGAAGGAAAACTACAAAATACTTTGAAATTTTCACTGGTAAAAGTTTCACTGGTATTGAAGTTATGACTAAAAATATAGTTTTATTTGGTTATGTTGGAATAGTGTCACTGACCCAAAGCATTAGGTCTCAAATCGTCTGTTCTTGTTACAAATAATAGTTTAGGTCTCCAGCATTGAAAAATGTACCAGTAAACACAGCATTAACTTAAGTTAAATATACGAAAAACCAATAATAAGGTACCTACTTCTTTGCTGGCAACAAGTTGAAAAATTGATTAACTCGTTATAATTTTCTGCCAATTATTGAGGTCTTACTTTCTATGGTAAAATTTTGCAAATTGTTTTCTTCATATTGTATTGTAAATACTATAATGCAATATTCTTACAACTTTTAAAAAAAATTATAGAAATGCTATGAGGTATGAATACTCTTCTACATTAAAAATTTTTCTCATTTAAATAAAAAGTAAAAAGACATCAAAATATATTTTTTTATATTTACATTCTACATTTGTTTTCCTTTATTTAATTGAGATTAGATCTCAAAACTATAATAACTATTCTCACCCAACTAAGCATTGTAAACAATTTTAATTTTTCTATCATGCAGAATCAAGATCCGTACATTATCTACAATTTTTAAGATAGATAGAATACTTTAGAAATAATGATTGGCTTTAAAGTGATGAAGTATACGACTTCCCAATTGCCGATTACATATTATAATTTTGAGTTTATTCTAATTGCAATTGTTAAAAAAATGGTCACAGTTGTAATATTTTAGCAGGAAAAGTTTAAAAACAAAGAAAGGTTTATTTTTGTCAGATGGTTTTAGGATTACATGTAAAGTATTTGTGAGCTAAACACCTCAAGAAATTAGTAGCAGAAAAGTAATGAAAGCCCATCTTTACCATACCTATGTTACCACATATCGACTTAACATTACTGTAGGTTTTTTTTTAACTGTTGGTTTCTCCTTTTTTCTGGGATTACGTAGGAGGGATTTAATGAAGTTTTATGGCCGGAGCCTTTTCTAACCCCAAAATTGTCATGTACGCCCGACATATAAACCCTGAAACTCTGGATGAAAGAAGAAGACGCTAACATTCAGCCACAGAATGTCGGCGGTAATATTTAGATATATTCGATATTATTACAAAAGGATAGAATTACAAAAAATTAGTTGAAGCAATTTACGGTAAAGCTTCAGCTTTGATAATTCAAGGGCGAAAGCAAATTTCTGTGTTTTACACATACATAAAATATACGACGTGTGTGAGAAAAATAATGAGATTGGTAACACTGCGAGCGATCTGGCAACTCTTTGTCTACTGGTCTGTGCTAGACCGGTTTGTTCATCCCTTCCACATGCTCAGTACGAGTTTCAATTCCGTTCAGCAAACACATTATTTTTAATAGCACCATCACTGAAGTTGTGTTTTTGTTGTTATTACGAAAATGGAGCATCTGAATTTAGAGCAACATTGTGCAATCAAATTTTGTGTTAAACTTGGGGAATCTGCGAGTGTGACTTCTGAAAAATTGAAACAGGCTTATGGGGAACATTGCTTATCAAGAGCACAAGTTTTCCGCTGGCACAAATAATTTTTGGAAGGCCGAGAACACGTTGAAGATCAACCTCGCTCAGTGAGATCTTCAACTTCAAAATCCGACGAAAACGTTGAAAGTGTGAGGGTTCTTCTCAGATCAGACCATCGTTTAACAATAAGGATGATGAGTGAACAGTTAAATTTAAATACTTTCACCATCGTACATCAAATTTTGACAGACAATTTAGACATGCGAATGGTTAGTGCGAAATTGGTGCGGAAAAACCTCACAACGGAACCAGAAAGACAATCGAAGAAACGTGTGCGTTGATCTTCTTGAGAGGATTGACAATGACCAAGGATTCTTCAATCGTGTGATCACAGGTGATGAATCCTGGATATTTGAGTACGATCCTGAAGCAAAGCGGCAAAGCGAAGAGTGGCACATTCCATCATCTCCTCCTCGACCAAAAAGAAGTAGAATAAGCAAATCAAAGATCAAAACCATGCTGGTTTGCTTTTTTGACTGTAGCGGTATCGTGCATAAAGGATTTGTTCCTTCATGACAAACTGTCAACCAAGCATTTTACAAAGGTGTCCTTGAAAGGCTCAGGAAAAGTATGATTCGCGTGAGACCAGACATTGCAGACAAGTGGATGCTTCATCATAACAATGCCCCGTGTCACACAGCCATTTTCATCAGGTAATTTTTTACCTCAAAACGCATTCCTACGGTTTCTCAACCCCCCCTATTCACCTGATTTGAGTCCTAGTGACTTTTTCCTTTTCCCGGAATTGAATCATGTCTTAAAAGGACGTCATTTTGGAAATCTGGAGAACATTAAAAACATTGTGACCGACCAGTTAAAAGCCCTACCAGTTGAAGCCTTCCAGCGCTGCTACTAGGAATGGGAACAACGATTCCGCCGGTGTATAGCTGTCCTAGGGAACTACTTTGAAGTAGATAATATTTTTATTAGGAAAAAATAAAAACATAGTAAGTAAAAAGTCAGTCTCATTACTTTTCTACACACCTCGTATAACATTAAATTATAAACGATTTTTAATATCGCAGCCGTCTCTTTCATATACGGCTTTCTTATAAGGTTAGCATATATAATAAACTACAAAAATAAACTGATCGTCAGCTGCTAAGATCTCAACACATTAACGTTCTTCGATCGTAAACATCAATCCCCGACTAGCTTCCTTGTCACTAATTTTCGGTGTTATCGGATAGCATGTAAGAATATTTAAGCCGTGACCTAACCGGTCGCTGGCGACGTCTCATTATACACGGTCATTGTCAAAAGCAGTGTAGTTATTCTGTGAAACAACAAGCAAACCGTCCTAGGCATACAACGATATATGAAAATAAATTATTTTTTTCGTCGCGTTTCACTGGACAAATATACTGCCGATTGTAGACAGGCCAATTCTAAAAAAAAATCCAGATCTATGGAGAACGATAATAATCATTCTAAGAAAGAAAATCTGACTTGCGTCACTCGTTCCTCAGATGTTAAATGTGTCATAAAATAAGCGGAGTCCAACACCGAAATCGATTGTTAAGGGAGTGAATTAATGCATGCATCCCTTTCTGTAAGAAAAATCCATTATACACAATGCTCCGCTAAAAAGGAGAAAACCTAGACAGATAACTTTGAATGATCAACACGGGATGCAATTTTGAGACTGGATTCTAGTAAAGAAGCCACATAAAATTGCGCTATAATAAACAACCGACTGATAAGAGCAGTTGACTTTCTTCGACTTCTTTCATAGAGTTTTATGTTCCTTAGGACCAGCGATTAAGCTAAATTTTATTTCTCCCTGATACATACAAATAACTAATATTGTATGTCTGACTAATATGTAGTACGGTATTTCTACTCGGTTAATTTCTTACACAAGAAAACTATAATATACGACTATAAACCGCGAAAATCACAGGTAACTCCACCATCAGTGCGCTTCTTTCTCTACAACCGTTTACTGGATTTACATTTATTACTGCTTAATTTTTATTCTGAAGTTTAAAATAAATTATTATTGTTAAAATAAATTAATATAAAATCTTAAAATGTGAATGTGCAGAAAGCTGAATATTGTATCGTTCTGTATTTTATGCTTAAAAACTTAAAACAATGTATAGACGAGGTTAATCTACGTACTATGTCTAATGAAGTAATCATCAGACCAGACTCGATGAAAGAAATAGTAGAATATTGAACTACATTATTTCTTTACGTAGTTTAGCAGAATTGTGTTCTTAATAATTTTCACTGCTGAAACATTGTTTTTATCGTTTACCTTGAAAAAATTAAAATTTATCTAGTTTGTTTTTTCGTGACTGTACTTCTCCCAACAAATTACAGGAACCTTTGCAGCCAGTCTCGAACGTACAAATTTGCATCGAATTCCAAACTTTACAAATACAAGCATTCAACTACCGTAAAAAGTACAAAAAGCTGAAAATAAAAATATCTTTAATTACGCTTTTAACTAGAGGGCCTACCGTATCGCAGAACAGCTGTCATAAGAGATTTTCAGAAGTAGATTAAATTTTCATGTAATCCGGAACATTTTCATGGGAATATATATCCGATCGTATATACGAACAAGAAAAATAAGGAATCCGTTTTTATAATGATATATTTTAACACGAAACAAAAAAAAGGACGTATTTTTTTAATGCAATTACTCTACGTTTTGAATAATTTTGTTTCATTTTTTCCCACAAATCGCAAATCAGAAGTGATATTTTGTGTTGTAGAAGTTCTTTCAGGTTTTTGTAACGAGGTTGAACTACGTAGCAAGAAATAAATTTCATTTGCAACATTTAGTTCGAGATCATATTAGGATTTCTTAATTATGATTAATATATTAATCGTTGGCAGATATACTTATATCTTAAGTATATTCGAATTCATACGCTCGTACAAATACATATGACAAAACCGATCTATTTCTCTAACCATAGAAATAATCCTTAATCCCTCGTATCGAAGAATAGTTATCTTAGATTTCATTGCAAAATCTTACCGTTTTGAAAAAATAAGATTTACTCGAAATAATTAATAATAGATAGCTTCTGTTAACACATTTAATGATCTTATTTACTTAATGTTTATCATTAGTTACGTTATAAACGTAACTAATTTTAAACATTTAATTTCTAAAGGGTTACACTCGAACGAAAAATTATACAAAACCGAAGTAAGATTACGAAATAATAATAAATTTGTAACTTAAAACTATAAAGTAAATCAAGTTTGTTGATTTCAATCGGTCGAGAGAGATATATTTGAATAAGCAATCCTTTTAGGCATCTGGTCGTGTAAGCGAGGGTGAAAATGTGAATGCAGATGAGGGATAAAGCACGATGTGTCGTCACAAGCAGACTGGACGAAAGCCAGGCTCTTATAACGCTGGGAGTTTGAGAGTTTTGAGGAGTCAGCGATATTCAGCTATATCATTAGGAGATCTGTACGTTATATAGATATGCCAATAGAATATCCTGCGCAGCGTATGAAGAAAAATAAGGAGAGACTGTTCCTGACGTGTAGTCGATAGCGTTCGTCGCTCCTCAACAAAGCAATTGCAAATTGCAAGCTCCAGTTGTTGTAGGAATGCGACTCAATAACATTTTATTATTATTTATCTTCTTTAAAAAAAATATATTCTTCTGCTTCTTTTCTAGTCGATTGAAGAAACAAAATTAAACGATCGATTGATTAAATCACCAACTTAGAAGACATAAAATAGAAATAATATAATATTTGTTATTACATATATGTATATAAAATAACACGACTATTTATTATTTTTACTTCATGTCATCGACAACATCCCCAAAAAGCGTATAAGAAAGTTTATTAAAAAGATTCCCAACACCAAAAAATCTTTAAATTTACAAAGAAACTTATGCAAATTTTAAGGATTAGAACATTAAAATAAAGTTTAACCTTAAAATAAGGTTTGAAGGTGTAAGATTTCTACACCTTCAATCTCGTCATGAATTTAAAAATAAAAAACAAGTCAGTCGGTGCAGCAGAAAAAAAAATTGGGTTGTACATTTCTTTAAACTGAAACCTTTTTTTATAATCATATTACAAATAACATAAAGAACGTTTCTAATACTGTCATATTTTTAACCGTTTTATAATTCAATTAAAAATATTTCTCTGAAACAATTAAAATACAAAACCCATAGATAGAAATAATTTATTATCCCCGAATGGATTTATCATTAACAGGATTCAGGCAGTAAATTATTTTCTTACGTACTGTGTATTAGAAATAGCAGTAATATTAGTTAAAACAATCATGCCGATATCGCTAGCAAATTGCATCACCAAACATATAGTTAAATTTCCTACAAATGTTTATTAATCAACAAGCTGAAGTAATGGTTTCTTACACGGAAATTATTAAATCTGAAAGCTTCTATCTTTCTTTTTTTTTTTTTGTTTTTTTGAGCTCAAGAAAAAAAAATTGTATATCTCTAAATCAATATGCATTTTGTTCTCGTGCCAATTTAAAATTCAATCGAGGGGATTGTACGAACGGATATCTGCCGTTAAGGTTTTTTCACTCACACTTATTTTTAACAATTCCAGCGGAACAAAACATTAGAATACAAAATTCAGTTTTATTCTATCAAGGATGTTTTAAAGGAAAAATTATAATTCATTTTTACAGAATCATATTGTTGGGATCCCTTCCTAATGTTTATTTTTCAACGTGTTAAAAATGTCCAAAGAATTTTAGAATTTGTGCTTATCTTTTTTTCACCATTGTTTTGGATTACATACCGCATAATCTCGTATTAACACATTACCACTTCGTTAGCTTGGTCCACCACCTGGCTCCTGATATTATGTTAAATTGATATTTTAATTTCTTTAATAAATCATGCATTTTTTATTTGTATGTTTAAACTATTTCTTTTTTATTAAAGAACAAGCACATTTTGAAAGACCTTTCAAAATTATTAACAGAACTGTTAAATACGTATTTTTCAAAGGTAACCTTAACGTTGTAATTATCTCTAATTGCTTTTGACAGTATATTTCTTATTTTAGTCAAATCTTTTTTGCGCTTTTTTAAAAGAAAACTAATTCTTTTTAAATAAATAAAGAAAACTCCATATTTTTAACAATAAATGTTATTTATTCTTTTTGGCATCTGAGGATTAACATACCATAGTATGCATACAAAAATTATTATTTAGGTATTATTTTTGGGTAAATATGTAAAATTATTGTACTGAAGTGTTAATCATACTCTCAAGATTTTTAATCAAAATTGCAAAAAAGCATTTTTCAGTTTATCATTTTTCTAAAGAATGCTGGAAATTTTAAAATTCATAAAAACATAAATATGAAAAATTCTAAAATCAAAGTTAAAGGTAAATAAAACATTCACCTTTTAAAGAAGAGATTATTGGTTCTTAGCAACCTATATACTTACAAATTCCCTTAAATATAGAATTTCTGAAATCACCTAAGTGAGGATACGTTCAGCTTTCACCTTAAACCAAAGAAGATAATTCTGAATTCAAAAATCAAAGTACAACTGTGTGAGGCTATTCTTTGGGCATATAAATTTTAAATAATAAAATAATCATTAAAACATAAGTAACATTGCTTTAATTTTTTTATTTATTTTTTTTTTTTACCTCCAGAACCACCGTTAAGAATAACAATCAGAGGATGAATTATGTGTAGCACGTGTGAAAATTCCATGCCTGACCGGGATTCGAATCCGAGGCCTCCAGATGAAAGGCCGAGACGCTACCACTCGCACCACGAAGGTCGGCAATTTTTTTATTATTATTTGAAATTTCCTTGTTAAATTTATATTTATCAACAGTCCTAAATAATTAATTATAAATTAGCTATCTAATTATGAGCAGTTTTTAAATTTATTGATACACCAAAGTTTCCCAGTAGTAGTGGAAAATGCTATTTCTTCTGGAATATACATTAAAATATATATATGTATCTTAAAAGATGATTTATAGTGAAAAGGTTTGTTTAAAATGTGAATTTATTTAAAATAAAAGTGTAACAGCTGGATCATATTAGTGATTTACCTACCATTTTACAAAAGAGTACGACACCACATTGATGGAGAAATAGAACAAATTTGGTTAAATGTCATTACAAGAAAACTTTAAAAAAAACTAATTCTTTACTTCTCTGAATTACCAGTAAAGTAACTGATGTGTTGATAAATTGGATATTTTAACAGCTCTGAGTAAATTATTTATTTGGTTTTTCTGATTTCTGACCATCAATCTGTATTTAAAACTGTACAAAAATCTGAATTAATCTGTATTAATAAAGTTATTTTCTACAAATATATTATTTTTTTTTTTGGTAAACTAAAGGATATGTGGTTACAAAATTTATCAAACCGACTTGTCTCCTTTTTTTAAGTTTGTCAATTTTTTTTATTTATTTTTTAAATAAATATGTTTATTTTCTACTGGAGAATTACTCCCAACCTCCATGTAGCTTTTAATAATTTATTTTTATTGAATATTTACTTGTTTAGAAATATATGTTTCAAAATAAATTTGATAAAAAATATGCACCTTAGAAACACTTTGAAATAATGATTATGTTTTTGCTAATTTATTATTTTTAATGTAACTTACATCAGTATTATGTCTAATTTTTCTACATAATTTGATTAATTTTTTCTTATGCAAATGAACCACTCTTTTTCAATTTAATCAAAAATTAATTGGTCTATTCACTGTATTAGATTTTTATTTTATTTTATTTTTTACTAAAATTAAAAATTATTAAAATTTTTCCTCCATTCTAATAATATCAGTATATTTACATTTTTCCTTCAATAAATATCTATATTCCATTACTACTTTTAATTTTTTTTTCTTTTTAGCAAATTATATAGAAACATTACTAGAATTAACCTTGAACCAGTTACTACAAGTTAGTACTATTTCTACAAGAAAAAAGGATATTCATCTTTGAAGATGAATAATTCATCTTGAATATCTTTGAATCTTAGTATAAAACAGTCATTTCTTAACAATATATTTATTAATTATATTTTCATATCTGAGTGGAAATTTAAATAGTGTGAGTGGACCACTGCTAATATCTGAAATAAGTCTCCTACCTCTATTTTTTTTCCATTAATAACACCAATGTAGTAGACCATTTCAGATTCACAGAAAAGGCTTTTTACACCATAATATTTTCCATCAGTTCATTATCTTCTCGTTGCTTTACCATGGGTTTTATATGAAATTTTATTTGTAGAAATATATTTTTCTTGGCTCAAGTTTTTAGGTTTTATCTTTTCTTTATTTTAATCTGCTTGAAGGTTACTCCGATCTCTTTCTCCAGGATATTTAAATGCTGTGATTCCTTGCATAAATATATACAATTTCTATACAATTAATTATATACAATTCACCTGTGCATAAATTGTTTCATTCATTTAGATAATATGCAGAACATTTTAAATTATAATCACAATTTTCCTTACTTTAACTAGAATTTTTAATATAACTCTCTTTCATTAAAAGTGAAAAATTTTTCTTCTTTAATATTTTTGGTTCCTTAATCTTTTTATTAAGAAATTAACATTTAAGTTGTAATAACCAAGTAAAATTCTGATAATTTAATAATAGGTAAAGCAAGAGTATTCTTGGTTTGAAGTGATTTTTTTATGGGAAAGAGTTAAAATTAGGTTGCACAAAAGGTCAAAAAAATTATTTATTTACTTAGTATTTTTTAACTAATTAAAATTAAATGTGATTTTTAATAGTTAAGATTAATTATCATAAAAAAACATGTTATTAAGAAAATCAAATTACCTATAAATCATAATAAGAAAATAATTACAAAATTATTTAAATAAATTTTATAATAAACTAGTAAAAAAAAAAACTGGATTATAAATGACATATTTTTCAATATTTATTATTATACATGTATATATAATTATATTTATTGTTAATAAAGATATAACCCTATTTCTCTTCACCTGTTTTCCACTCTCTTTTTTGCTTTATTTATTTTCTTTAACTATTTTCATTCTATTTATTACCTTTTACACTCATACAGTCTTGTCATTAGAAGAGTTCCAGTTACATGTAATTATTATTGATTAAGTTCAAGAAGTGTTCTACTTTTAAGTTTTCATGTTAAATGGTAAATGAGTAAAATAAAAATTTACTGTTCTTAAAAACAATTTTTAGAGCCGATTTATTTTTATAAGAAAAAATAATTTTGAAAAATTTTATATATAATTAATATTATCAACTTAAAAGTGGATTTGATACAAACTTATTGAAATTTTACTTCTAGTCTTTATTCCCTTACTCTCCTTCTACCTGTTCTTTCAAATTCTTCTTGCTCCTCCTTTCTTCTTCTTCTTCTAACAATCTGTCTTGCTCAGGTATCTTCTCAGGTAGGGCATATCACCTTCAAATATTGTATTATCCATTTTCTACTCTCCTTTCCTATCTTACACTAGTTCTATTTCTAGCTACCCAATGATTTTTCTCTTGATCTTTTTCCATTTACCATCTGCACCAATATTTCTCTAACCCATATTATTCTAATCCATTCTTTTCACATGTCAAAATTGATGAAACCGTTTTTTGCTACCTAACTACTTCCTCAAAACTCTATATTTACCCATTACTGTATGTCCTCATTATGGAGCAGTTAACTTATACTACTAATCTATGTATAATGGCTATTTACCATTGAATGAAAAGAAATTCGTGATAGTAAATTTTAATGAAAAAATACTTTCAATTATATTTTTTAAACTTGCACATACAACATTAAATAATAAAATTATTCAGTGATTTTTATTGTAAGAATATAATTATTATTTTTTAATCTCATTTCATTCTTTCCTTAGTATGCCTGTGTGCCTGGAAAAATAATACTTCCTTTTCTTAACCTACATTATCTGTATTTAGTGTCAGGTTATATTATTTAGTATCAGATTTTGATTATCATCCGGAGGTCCCAGGTTCAAATCCCGGTCAGGCATGGCATTTTTCACACACACTACAATTCATTCATCTCATCCTCTGAAGATATACTTAAATGTGGTTCTGGAGGTTAAACAAAAAAAAAAGAAAAAGAAAAGATTTTATCAGCCCACTGGACTGGTCTAGTGGTCAAATCCTAGTAAATGTATTTATTTTTATACCGATTTGAATACTAGATCGAGGATACTGGTGTTCTTAGGTGGTTGGGTTTTAATTAACCACACTTCTTAGGAATGTCAACCTGAGATTGTACAAGACAACACTTCATTCGCATTCATACATATCATTCCCATTCATCCTCTAAAGTAATACCATACGGTAGTTCCAGAGGCTAAAACAGAAAAAAAGGAAAGATTTTCATTATGGCACTTTTAAATCTGATTTCTTATATTTACAGCACTTTTAGTGCATGCAGGAAAATTAACAGTCTACAGACTTGATACTGAAATTTTCCTACTTTTAAAGAATATTTGAACCACTAGATTCTATAATCAGAATAAATTTTTGTAGTACGTAATTGAAAATGATAAGTGTAATTCTTGTAATTTATTAATTAATTAAATTAAATTGTTTGTTAATTTATCTTATCTAAGATTTACTTGTCAATTCTCAAAATTTTGAAGCGGAAATTTAATAATTTCTTTGAAACAATTAATTGAATCCAGTTCTCTTTATTTATTTCTGCAGGAATTTTTGTCAAACGCAATTCTGAAATCAGAGGATTACAAAATTATAAGTAAAATGATATGTATTTGTTTGTATCTTGGTTTGTATGTCAACTAGTTTTGCATATTTTCATTCTTATTTACATGACTACGTTATTTCAACATGCCATGTAATCCACTCTATATGGCAAATTGAATTCTTATAGAAATTTCTTGACCATTCAACAGGATGTTAATAAAATTTTTAAGCCATTGATTAACAATGAAATGCTTCTGAATCTTGATAAAACTGTTTTAATTGATCTGTACTAGGAAGAAGATACTGCAAATTAAATACCAATACAGGATAACTACCCAATAAATATGTAGTGTAGAGGCAATCTGTGACTGAGACATTACCTCCAAGTTTTTGTTTACACATGTAAACAAATGATTCTTGGGCAGCTCCTTTGAATTAGCAAACTTTTTAGTAACTTAATACATCCAATACTCCCACTACATCATTGTTAGGTCAGTATTGGAATACTGAACTGTAATTAGGAATTATAATGGAGAGGTTACTAAGAGCAAGGGTGTATAAACGAAGTTCCTTTAGAATTTATGACAGCAAGGGCTAATTATTCAATAACATTCAAACACAATGGAATGTAATATTTTTGTCCTTCTAGTCAAGGAGAAAAATACCAAACGATAATTTTCATTTTTAAACCAATACATGGACTCAGTGGCAGCTAATAACTAAAATTAGTGGGGATACTTCTCCAGAAAATTTTTTCTGGGCCTTTTCAAAGCCATAGTTAAAGTTTTCTGTAAAATAAAAGAACTAAATAAAATGAATCAAATAGAACTATCCTGCTGGAAGCAGGATAGTAATCTAATTCTATACTTTATCACATTCAAGAATATGATACATGGTTTATTCAAATAAATAATAAAATATCAATACAAATAGTATTTTTTAGTATTATTAGTTAATAACATGTCTGCTTAAAAATACTAAAAACACTATAGTTCAATGGTACTTAATTTAAATTTCTATGTAAGCAGAAACAAATAGATAATTAGTTTTTACTAGTTACCTTCTCTTTTGCCTTTCCATCATGTTTTGGACAGATTTGGCAATCAAAGAGCCATTGCTTTCTGCTACCTTTTGATTACTATTGAAAAAACAGCTAAATCCTTTGAAATTCCTTCCACTAAGTAAACTCGAAAAGAGAATGAACAAGGAATGTTCCATACACACACAGAGTAAAAAAAAAACTACCTTCCACCAACACGCCAGAGTGCTGGTGGAAGATAGTGCCAGAGAGCACTGCAGGAGCAACAGTTCTCCCTCTCCATTGCAGCCTCATGTGCAGCTTCCTATGTACTCATGTGCACAACCTTAGATAAAAAAACTCAAACATTCCAAACGGGTTTTTGCTTATTGTAAATTTAATTTAAATTGATTTAAAAGGTTTATAAGTGGAAAATGTTGAATAGAAATCCTGTATTAATAAACTTAAAACATCTGATGAATCTATATTTATATATTTTCCAACACCTAGCCAGTTTGAATCTTTTTAAAAGGAATCTGATAATAAAAATATAAATTATATTACAATAACTGAAAAACATTCAAGAAACAAAAAAACTAAAAAATCATAAGAAAGAGCATCATTTTTCTGAACGTAGTCAGACAAATAATAATATAAAGTTGACAATCAGCTAAATAACTATTCGTCCAAAAAATTGTAGAAGGTTGAAAACTGAAAATGTAAGGAATAAGCTAATGACAGGCATCAGAAGAAAATGGAAACATTGACACTCTTAGTAGATCATGAGGCATGTCAGATATTACAAGTCATAAAACTAACCACAGTCACATCGTTTGAGAATATAAGATCCAACATTGATTTTTCATGTTCAGAAACATGCTGTTTATACCTGATACATATTTTTTTTTTGTCTTCAGTCATTTGACTGGTTTGATGCAGCTCTCCAAGATTCCCTATCCAGTGCCAATC
>JAAAKQ030515461.1:3404-19356 GCA_010016005.3 Zanna intricata
TATATATATATATATATATATATATACATTTATTCTTTGCTATGTAATCTTCATTTGAATATTTTGTAACTTCATTTGGACATTTAACAGGAAATTCAAGTGCTTGGATGTAGGGAATATGATATAAAGGAAGTGTTATTGCGAAACTCCATTCTTTTCACTATTTCTTGCCTGTTTTGAATTTAATTTTTAACATTCTAAGAATTTTTTTGAAGTAATTTATGTGTATGAAAAGTTACTTTTTAAATATTATTAATATATCTTTCCCATGTACAAGTATAGTTCTTATAAACTAATTCTTATTTACGTACGAATGTATGGGTAGTTATACGCATCTATGCGTATAATCTGATCGGATTTAAACAATCCGAATATTGTTTAAATGAAAATTTAATATTGTTGTTTAAAAAATTTTGTAAATGTATATATGTATATAAAATAAAGGGATCAGTAAGATTTTTAGCTTTCTCATCCCCAGCCTTGAGGGTAGTACCCGGAACCCACCTTCTGACAACATTAAATTCTTGTTCGAATTATGTGAAGTATTTTAGATATGATTTTTCCCCCAAAATTTTCCTGACAATAGTTTTTTTTTGTCAGATTAATCGAAATTCCTGCAATATTTCAATTTTTTTTTTGTATCAATAATATATTAAGATCCACTTTCGGTAAAATAATGAAATAAAAATTATGTTTTAGTTATTCTAGGATTAGAATTAATTTGAAAGTTGAATAGAATAAATCGGTCGTTTAGTTCACGTGTGAGGCTCAACTAACCGATTACTTTCAAATTTTTAGGATACATTTGTGCTATCCCAAGAAAGGTTTTAAGCCATCGAGGTCCTAGCTCCCTTAAAGCTTAAGATATCAAAAATATTCATTATTTCTTCACATCTAAGGAGGGTTGTGAAGCTGTGAATTAATGATATTCATTAAGGAAAGAGTTGATTAATCATTTTATTTCATTATTATCTTTCTACCACTATGGCAAACAAATAAGTTATTAATAACGAAAATTATTAACGTTATTTCGTTATCAACGAAACAATTTTTCGTTGACAAAGTTGCGTATAATTTAATTATCACAGTTACTATTATTCAATCATCCCCGTTTGCCCGCGCTTGAGTAGATGAAGCACGGGGACTTTGGATCAGCTGAGAGTCAAAGGTAGCTCCCTTAAAGCTTAAGATATCAAAAATATTCATTATTTCTTCACATCTAAGGAGGGTTGTGAAGCTGTGAATTAATGATATTCATTAAGGAAAGAGTTGATTAATCATTTTATTTCATTATTATCTTTCTACCACTATGGCAAACAAATAAGTTATTAATAACGAAAATTATTAACGTTATTTCGTTATCAACGAAACAATTTTTCGTTGACAAAGTTGCGTATAATTTAATTATCACAGTTACTATTATTCAATCATCCCCGTTTGCCCGCGCTTGAGTAGATGAAGCACGGGGACTTTGGATCAGCTGAGAGTCAAAGGTACCTCCCGGGCCTGTGTAATGCTTGACTGTGGATCCGTCTTGGGAGAAAAGGTGGTGAGATAGGAGGTTTAATCGGTAGGGCGCAGGCACACATACACACTTAACATCTTGCGGAACCTGTTGCGATTACAACACTCTGCCCGTAAATGAGGTTCCTCCAACCCGCCAAAAAAAGAAGAAAAGTTATTCTGTCTTTTGTAATTTAGTTTCTTTTTCAAGTTTTTATAAAGCCTGAATACTATAATTGTTATTTATCAGTATAACTCTCATATTTTAAAATTAGAAATACCCCTTTAATTATAACATTTTTCATGGAAACATACAATTTACCTCTTCTTCAATTCTATCGCCGTGATTTCCCTTTTGGCCTTATTTTTTGCTTCTTTGTATAAAGTAAAGGAAATATTGGGATAGCGAAAAATTTCGGTTTTTACATTTCAACGGAAATATCCATTTTGAACACACCTGAATCCATTTTGACTAGTTTCGGGGTGACTGGTTTGTACGTACATACACCTATGTATGTACGTATCTTGCATAACTAAAAACGATTAGCAATAGAATGTTGAAATTTTGGATTAAGACTGTTGAACAACTAGTTTCCCTTTTTAGTTTACCTTCCCTTTTTATTGCAATCGACGGAACCATAAGCGTCCAAAAATGCCCAAAATTCAAAAAATTTTTAATTTTAGATTTTTTTACTGCAGTAATAAGTCCTCATCGAGAGCTTTTCAAAGGTATGGTAGTTATTTTTACTGGTTTCAGAGTTTTAGCAAAATAAAATTACAATTAATGAAATTTGAATAAGGTAATCGGTTCAAATCAGACTTCATCTCCTTTTCTTTTATTTAATTTAAATATATTGATTTATTAATAAATTTCATCTCTGATTGTTGAGAGATTTTACGATAAAAAATATATCATAAGTTATTAATGAAATAAAACTTATGTACTCTTCATTTTTTTTAAATGTGTACATGAAACGTATTAGGTGTACAAGGAAGTTATGTAGTGTCTACATTAGATTTTTTTACCTTAACGTGTTTTTTTATATTTATTTTTCTCCCCTGAACAGAAACGCTGGTTGTTATTTAGATATCTAAAAAATAAGCATAGTGAATGGTGAATCCACATGAAATCATTCACTTTTATCATACCGACTATTCTAAGGTATTCTCTACTAAGGGTGCCAAGGCCATGTGGAAATTTGTTAAGGGTTGGTTTATGTTTCTAAAGGGGATCCGTTATCGCAAAAAGGGATCGGTTAAAGAGTCGGCAACATCGTCGAGTCCCGAGTCCATAGTCCACTCGTGAAGACATTTGTTTATCTGAAGTGTTTTCTGTGTGAATGGGGCGAGAGATTTCGTGAGTGGTAATTGAAAACGAGACTTACCCTCTGAAGTGAGGGTGCAACCCTTTAGTTTCTCTTTATAAACCTCAGCTTACTTCTTTTCTTTATTATTATTTTTTTTACATCTTTTTAAATTTCCAGTTATGAACTCCATTTTACAACCTTAAAAATGTTTTTACTACATTTTTACTTTTTGTTGGAAAATGTAACGAGGCCATATTCTTTTCTTAAATTCAAAACTAACGTTTTTTAGAAAACTTACGAGTAACAGTAATTTACTTACTCCTGTTGTAGGATAATTCATTAAAAAAGTAAGATAGGGGAAATTTTTCTACAATATTAGACTTCGTAGTTTTTTAATTAATGAAAAATCTTTAGTTATATTAATAAAATATTCTTGTATAACGTGAACGTTGTATTATTACTACGTTAACCACTATGTTAACTACTATTATAATAGTAGTTTATTGAATAACTAATTCACGCGTAGACCCAACTTAATATTCCAAACACTTATTCATATATTTATAATGTGTCCTTAGATAAATAATTCTAGGAATTTTATTGTGTATTGCATGATATTGCAATCGCACATGTGGTAAATAATAGTATTTACTAGAGAGATTATGCTTGATGTTGAGTCGGTAAAAATATCTTATTCATAAAACAATTCAAACTCATATCACTTCTGCTCAGTAAAATTATAAAAAAATTATTCCTTAGACACTAAATGATTTTATTATAAAATTAAGATTTATCGTAGAATTTTTACAGTTTACTAGCAAAAATTCTTCTTCTCCTCCTTCTTCTTTATTTCTTGGATTAGGTTCACAGTAAAACTTGTTTTGACATCAAAACTTATTTTCATAAATGGAAGTTTTCTACTTCCTTGTACGAAGTAAAGGAAGTATTGTTTTCGCGAAAAATCTTGCTTTTCAGATTCCAACGGAAATACCCATACTGACCATCCCTAAATCAATTTTGAATAGTTTAGGCGTTATGTATTTCGCATAATTCAAAAACGATTAGCCTTAGAATGTTGAAATTTTGGATTTAGGACCGATGTTAAACATCAAAACTGTTGAACACAGTGTTGACCCTCCTTTAGGATACAACTCCCCTTTTACAATGGTAGTTGTAATGTTGTAATGGGCTGTTGTAATGGAGAGTAGTGCACCTTCCCTTTTGATTCAGTATAATAGACCAGAAGAATCCAAAAAAAGCCTAAAATCCAAAGTAGTTGGATTTTGGACTTTTGCTTACCTGCAATAAGCCCTCATTGAGAGCTTTTTAAAGATATAAATGGTACTTATTTTCATTGGTTCCAGAGTTATAGCCAAATAAAACTTTAATTAATGAAATATCTGGATCATACAAGGGGAGTTACATCGGTTCAAATCAGACCCCATCACCTTTTATTTTAACTTTTTTTATTAATTTATATATATTTATTTATTAGTAATTATTTGTCTGTGACTGTTAAAAGATTTTTAGAATAAATATATATATAAATAAATCAGAAGTTATTAGTGAAATAAAATTTGATGTACTTTTGAAAATGTGTTTATGTAATGTAATAGGCGGCCAGATACTATCATAAATACGATAGTCCTCATTAAGTTTATTGCGGACTAAAAACCGCAATAACGGCATATGTAGAAGAAATTCCAGTACATCAGCTGGTTAAAGTGTTTGAAAACAAATTGAAACGTGTCAAATGTTGTACTGATGTTGGAGAAGGTCATTTTCAACACCTTTTATAAACATTCCAGTTATTGTAATATCAGTTTCTATAAAATAATGAAATAAAAATACAAAGTAATAATTAAGAAAGTTTCATCATTGCACTTAAATAATTCCGGTGCACACACAGAAAATTTTTGAACGCTCTGTATTTTAAGGATGTTATTTTGATAAAAAAAAAATTTACATTTACTGTTTTTTAACGAATTCAATTCTGAAAGTACATTTCTTCAAAACTAACTTGTTTACATTCTACGTTTTTCCCTTGAAGTTCTATATAGTGATAGTATGTACTTTTTTAAGAATTTCTGTAAGGATTCCTCTTTTAAAATGAATATGCAGGTAATTATGATGTAATATAATTAAAGATGATTAATTATTAAGCTTAATAATTAACCTTTATTAATTAAGATTGGTTTAATTAATTTAAAAATGCAACAGATTTTAAATAAAAATTTGGTACAAAAAAGAAATATATATATATATATATATATATACAAATAAAGAGAGAGGGAGAGAGAGAGAGTAAGTGAGAGAGTTATCAAGAAACACCTACAATTTTTAAAAATTATAGCCTGCAGACCCGTTGCAGAAAAATATTTTTAAAAACTTTCTTTCCTTATTTAAATCTTTATTGAAAGAGGCGTTATATTTACAGAAAACTTTACTTAAGCATATTTGTTAAGTATAACTTATATATAAAGATTTTTATTAAAGTCTTTCTTAAAATTTATTTCCCACCTCAAAAAATATATATTATTCTGGTTTTGTTTCTTAGCTCATACTCTTTTACTGTTTATTATTAAAATTTTTAAAAATATTTTTCTTCATCACTTAAAGAATTATTAAAATTAAAGTAACTTTGGCACTTACATTATCTTCCGGATCCAAACTAAAAGTAATTTTTTTTTTTTTAGTTTAATTTCCTTTGCGAAATAATTATTTCCATATTAATAAATCATTTCTTATTTAAAAATAAATAAATAGATTATGGAATCTTAATATTTTTATTCCTTTTTTTGAAGATTATAAATCGATCTCAATTTTTTGTCATTGTTTTATTGCTTCTTCCATTTTTTTCCCTAAAATATACGACATTTCTCATAAAACTTATCTAAGTAAAATTTTTTGATATCACCAACTTATGGCCCAAGGGGTGGAAAAATGGGGTTCAAGGACAAAAAAAATGATAGCTTCCTTAATAGGCACAGGATTGAATCTTTTTAAAGTGGTTGTTAGTCCTGTATATATTACCAAAAACCTTTGTTTGAAACGATTTTTGATATGACCAACCGTTACGGCAAGAGATGACCAAACTATTGTTGGAATTTTAAGAATCAACATTTATATGTGTTTTTAAATAAAACTTTCTGAAAACTTTGTCTTTTTTTATAAAAAAAATAAATGGAGTAAAATAGATAGCAGAAATAAGAAATGTGTATGGAAAACATTATTACGCTCAAAAATCATAATGACAATATAAGACTTATTCTTGCATAAAATAAAAAATCTAATACAGCATTTATTTTAAAATTTCTGCATTTCAATATTTCATTATCTGTCATTTTTAGGCATTAGTTGTTCTAGCAGTAAAAAAACCTCACCAAATATCTTTCTAGGTCATGAAAAATAAAAGTGTAAATTGAAAAAAAAAGTCTTCCATTATAAAATTTAAAAATCAGTAAAGATAAACTTCCCTCATTCCGTTTTGTTTTACAGATAGCTAATCTCTTACATTATATTCTTGTTATATTTCATTAATTCTTTTAAAAATTATAAATAATTTTTTCTTTCTTTATTTTTACAAACTTAATTTTACTTTATAATCTTAACAATTAAAATTTCTTATAAACTATAAATTATTGATTTCTGATCTAATCTAATTTCTGCTACGTACGCATCTATGTTTTTCTTGTTATTTAAAAACTGATCTTAGTTCTACGTTAAAATTTCATCTTATAGGCTTTCCATAAACCACGTCTTTATCTAGAATATATAATGACCTCTCTTGGATTTATTTTTTTCCTAAACTATTTAATAAATGTTTTATTTAACAATTTTTCATTTAATCGACTACTTTTAATATGAACTTCATATAAACTGTAAAATAAAATATCATTTATACGATCGATAAATCGATTAATATAAGTTTCATAATGTAATAGTACGTGAATATTAAAATAAAGATACGAAAAATTAGTGTTTTAATAAAAATATAAACAAATTAATTTTGTGTAAAATTGAATGCCATAACGTTAAAAAATGAGAAGTTAAATTAAAAAGTTTAACAGAATGCAAAAGTCGCGGGTATATGTTTCTGTTTGCGTGTAAAACAGTGCGTAAAAAGAGGAAAAGAGGTGTAGTGTTGTTTGTATGGAAGGAGGTAACGGGGGTAGGGGTTAAAAAAAATGAGCTCTCATAAATTAAAGTTCGTGATAAACCCAACAAATATAGAATTAAAATAATTCCTCCCCGATGTAAAATGCAGCTTCCTCAGGATGCGGCCAGGCTGGGGTTAGAAGATTGCGCGGCTGTAAATTTCACCCCTAACTCCCTTTTACCACCCCGCACGATGTTAAAAACTCTGTACACTATAAACACCGCTTCCTTTTTATAAAACATTTTCTTCATTACCCTTAGGAACTTGTGCTGAATTTTCCAACCCCCTTCGACTCTCCGTCCGTTCCCTTATTCCGAAACCGCTGCTTACTTCCACTATATCGTACCCTTATATACCTTCTATCAAACAAATCCGACCCTCGCTTACCACATATTCCTTTCTTTTTCTATACTATTTCTATTCCCCTCGTCTTAATATTTCTGTTGTTTTTATCCGTAGAAGTAATTTTTAATATTCCCTCGAGCTTTGCTCCGGCTACAAAATGTGTTTAAGGAAAGAACCTTTTTTCCCCCAAGTATTGCTCGAGATATTCACCGACTATTCAAAAATCTTCTTACACGTTAATGAGGATTAAATCTACTAGATCTTATCGAGAGAATATTTTAAAGTATAATTTTAAGCTTTCTTAATTTCTTTTAAACAGTTTTATAAAAATAAATAATATCGTTTTTCTTTTATAATTAATTAACTTGTAATATTATTTTTTAATAATTAGTCAAGATTTATTTGTATTTGTCGGTCTAAATGAAATTCAAAATGAAAAGAGAAATTTAGCTTGAAAAAAGTAAGATTAAAAAAAACAAGTATAATTATATTTGACAGAAATACTATTATGAGAGAATACATATTAAAATGGGGGAAAATAAATACAGAATATTACAGAATTTTGACATTTATGTAAGTTTAATGAAAAATAGATTAAAAATAGACTAAATAATCAAGAAAAGGTTTTTATGAAGAAATGTTATATTTTTGTAACTAATATAGATCTAAGAAGTAGAAGAATTGTCTTTAAAATAAATTTATTGTATTTCTTTATAGTAATGAAACATAGACAAAGAAATTTTGAATGGAAAAAAATAGAGATCTACGTATTTAACATTACATGGCAAAAGTAGGACAGTTATTAGAGGCTACCATCATAAGCCGAATAGTAAAAGGTAAACTTTTTGGCGTAATTTTGAAAGAAATGAAGCTGGGTGGAATAGTAAATTATATGCAAGTAATCAGTAAGTAAAGCATTCAGTTAATTTGACTGTTAAGATTAAAAATTCAGTCAAATACTATTAAAAATCTGATATGGGCACCGCATGATTTCCTTGTAAGCCTACTAAATTATATACACATTTTTTGCTGCACTTCATTTAAACTTATTTCATTTGAAAATGAGGTACGATCCTCCAATATTTTAATAAAGAGGACAGTTACACAATTGTATTGTGGTGGACACCACATTGAACAATCTTTTTGTGGTGTCCGTATCATCATTTTATGTTAGTTTTTATATTAATTTTGTTTCACGCGCCCAAGAAGTTATGTATTGTAAGTAAGACCGTGTTGGGTCTGTAACCATGCACACATCGATTCGAATCCGACTTCTTTTACATTTTTTTTAAATTTAAATATATTGATTTATTAGTAATTATTAACATCTATGAAACATTTTTGAATTAAAATGAAAAGTTCATAAAATTTTATTTCATTAATAACTTACGTTTTTCATATTTTTTTTTTTTTTTTACTTTCTTGTACGAAGTAAAAGAAGTATTGTATTCGCGAAAAATTTCGGTTTTCAGATTTCGCCGAAAATATCCTTTTAGACTACCCTTGAATCCTTTTTTATTTGCTTCGGTGTGACATTTGTACGTACGTACATATGTATTTCGCATAATTCAAAAACGATTACCGTAGGATGTTGAAATTTTGGATATAGGAAGGTTGTAACATCTAGTTGTGCACCTTGGACTTTTTCTTGACTGCAGTAATAAGCCCTCATTGAGAGATTTTTAACGATATACTTAAGTGGTACTTTTTTTATTGGTTCCAGAGTTATAGCCAAATAAAATTTTAATTAATAAAATATTTGGATTTTATAAAGGGAAGGGATTTTATAAAGGAAGGTTTCGAATCAAACTTAATTTATCTTTTTTTAATTTAAATATATTGTTTTATGAATAATAATTAACCTCTGATCGCAAAAAAAAAATTATGATAAATAATAATTCAATAATAACAACAATAAAAAAATATCAGAAGTTATTAATGAAATAAAATTTTATGTACTTTTCATTTTAAAAAAAAATGTGGATATGTAATTTAATAGTCGTACAAGGAAATCATATAGTGTTCACTTCAGATTTTTATTTTTTATTGCTATTATTGAATTATTACTTATTGTAAAAAAAATTTGACAATCAAAGGTTAATAATTTAAAATCAACATGTTTAAATTAAAAAAAAAAAAAAAAAATTTAAAAAAATATCTATGTATATGAAGTCGGATTCTAATCGATTTGCCTTCTTGTAAGATTCAAATATTTCATTGATTAAAATTTTATTTGACTATAACTCTGAAACCAATGAAATTATATACCACTTTTGATACATCGTTGAAAATATTTCAATGAAATCTTGTTACTGCAGTTAATAAAAAGTCCAAAATTCAAAAGATTTGGATCAACAGTCCTAAATAAATAATTTCTGCATACTACAACTAATCGTTTTTTTGAGTGATGCAAGATAGATATCTACGTACGTGTCACTGTACCTGAAACTAGTCAAAATGAATTCAAGGATGGTGAAAATGGATATTTCTGTTGAAATCTGAAAACTGAAATTTCACGATCCCAATACTTGCTCTTAGCAATATAGGAGAATAATAACTGGATTAATAAACTTATTATATCAGAAGATATAGAATTTAGTGATCTTTTTAAAATTGAAATATTAGCGTAGGAGAAAAATAGATGGAATACATCATGAAGCAGGATGAATTAGGGACTACTAAAAGTAAATTGAATTTTTTTTCAATATATTTTCACTTGAAAATTAATCTCATTAATAAAAGATTCAAATTTAGAAGATACATTTATGAGGTAGATTTTTGTCTTTAACTTCCTTAATAAGTTATATTATAGTTAACAGATAAGCTGTTTTGTTATACATGCTGTTTTAGGAATAAATTGTAACTGATTATAAAATGATAATTCGACGGAATTTTGTTTAGTAAATGTTTTAAAGTCTCCTGAGTTCAAAACTTTACAAGTTTGATTAATTGTTTATGTGTAATATTATTATTTATGTGTTTCATATTGCCTGCTATTTTGTTTTTCACCTTTCTCTGACAATAATTAAATATAATTCCCTGTATAATTTGATAATAACAATTTGTAATTTAATATCAATTTTTAAAAATTTATTGCGATAAGTTGTTACAACATTAAGAAAATAAAAATTTATGCATTTAGTAGTTTACAGTAAATTCTTAAAGATCTATCCTATTTCAATTTATTTGGCTGCACGCTTTTGAGTTGTTAGCTTTGCTTTCCTGCACGACTTTCCTTAATTAGTGCGGCTGCAACTACCATATAATACGAGCAATAACCCTTCACGCATATGAATCTTTCTCGTGTGCTCAATCCTTTTAATTCAGCCAAATATACAAAAATCTTACATACAAAAAAATTTTGGCAGCCAGGATATTATAAAAAATACAAAAGATATGGTTTTGGACCTGTTTTATTGAATGTTTCAGGTCAAAAACCATAAGAAATCATTAAGATTATACCTTAATTTTTGTTTCTAGAATATCACAAGGGTTATATTTCACTCTTTGCTCAGGAATCAGGGTAAAATTTCTCGCTAGCCGTAACTTGCTATTGAAGCATTCCGGATCTATGTTTATAATCAAATTTTCATTATTTTTCGCTAGTAGAATGAATTCAGAAAGCGCCAGTAATACTATTTGACTCATCTCACCCTGTATTCATATAAATTTTCATACAAATATATGTACTTAAATGATTTGTTATCGAATTACGGTTAGCGAAAAATTTCACCGGTTATCAGTTCCCCGGTGAAATTATGTCATACTTATATTTTTAAGTTGTTATATAAGGAAGAAAACTTGATGTTTTCTTATATTTATTAACCTGAAAAATCAAATTAATTAGATTCCAGAATTCTATCTCCATTATGTGGTATTCAACAGAAAAATTTGATATCACAAAACACTTTTGTAGATTTGAAGTACAATAATGTTGTTAGATGACTAATAAATTCCTAATCGTTATTGCTAAAAGTTGTAGAGATTTTAATTTTGAGAAAATTAATGTAATTAAGTCTATGAAAAAAAAAATCAAATTTATAATTAAAAACAGATCACAACAAAACTTAACAGAAAAATATTATGAATTTGTAAAAATTAAAAATAGCATTTTTAGTATAAACTGAAAAAAAATTCTAGAACCGTAGTTTTATCAATCTTCAATAAATTTGAGGTAAAACCAAAGGAAAAAACACCCTATGTGTTTCAAACATGTTGAAACACACACTACTTTATGTTTGGATAATAGTAAGTTAAACGAATAAAATCTTCACAAACGATGTTAACTATATGAAGTGTAAATTACACATATTCTTCAATAATATAACATACAAATCAAATTTAATCTGATATATATTAATTTAAAATGATATTTATAACTTTCAAAAATATATTCTTTAAACATAACTGAGAAGTGTATTTTATTTACCACGCAGTATGAACCAGCAAGATTAATACACAGAATAAATACACCTAACCATGGTATGGGCATCAAGGCGATTTGTATTCGACATACAGTATTTTTTATCCTCCAACCGCGGATATAGAAGGTTTTACAATTCAGTACTTTAATTTATGAATAATACCAGAGAAAAGAATTAGTAGAGATAAAGAAATACCGACATTATTCAACACTGGTATCTGGTTCGCAACAATCCATATTATTATATCATTGTAATTTATATATATATAATTTATCTTTATTAATATTATTATCATCATCAATTCCTATACAGAAAGATACTTTTTATTAACTTTAATTTAACTGTGAATAAGTGGAATAAACTCCAATCCATTCGCTCCGTGCAAATGGCACAGAGCTGCGTCTTAACACAATTCTTTTAAAGTTTTTTTAAAACATATAAAAAACTTTTTTATTTTCTGATGACAGATCATTTGAGAAGAAAAATTATAAAACGACTATGAATTCAAAAACAATCGGTTAAAAAAAAAAAAAAAGGAATAAATGCCTATTTTAATTGTGCCCTCACAAAATTCCTATTTTGATTCCCGCACAGCATTCTGATTATTTCAAAATCTCCTTAGTAACAGCTTCTTGATAGATAAATAAATAAGATAAAGATTGGAGTAAATTTTTTAATATAAAGAATGAGTCAAAGAATGTATCTTACAAATTTTTGTGTTTTATTTTCAATAAACTTCAAAATTATTACGTTTGTTTTTTTTTTTTGTGGATTTTATTCATAATAAAATGTTCTATAAGTTCTTTTTAAAATTTTTATATGTTAATTACCCTTCTAAAAATGTTTTTTTATGGCATCACAAAATATTGTGTTTTTCGACCCCAGTCTTTTGCGCTTTACTTCATATTTTTTCAAAAAAATACTGAAAATGCTGTTCAGCGATCTGTTTATCTCAAATTTCATATATAATTACTTAATATACCTCTTGGTTCAGATTCCAAGAATATTATAGTCTGGCTTAAATCTAAGGCGCAGAAATCAGGACAAAATCTTTTGCCAGCTGACGCTAATGAAACGTTTCCAAACCTATGTTTATATGAACTTTCTTCTTTTTTTTTCATGAATAAAATAAAAGTCTTGAAAATTTGTTTCATTTTTCGTGAATCATTCTTTGTGTTTGTGTGTATGTGTGTGTGTATTTATATATATATATATATATAAGAATTAATCGTTTAAATACTGTAAAGATCTTTTTTTTTTCTCTTTTAAATAATGATTCCGGAAAGACATAGAAAACTAATTTCTTGATAATTTGAAAATGTAGCAAGTAAAAATGTCCCATAGCAGTGATAGCGAATGAAGTAGGGGATAAGAAGTGAGGTATACAAAAAAAAAAAAAAAAAAAAAACAGAAAAAGAGGGTACCAGAAGTTAGTAGAGAAAAAAAAAGAAATGGGAAGAAGGGAAAATAAAATAAAAGAATAAAATGGAGAAAAAGAAGAAGAAGAAGAAACTGGCAACGTTTTCGTACTTTTTTTCTGATTGTGGAATAATCAACGAGAATATTTTATTCTTCTTTCCCCCTACCCTTAAAAATCTTCTCTGTCTCAACTCATACCATAATATCTCACTACCACCCGACCACCGTTACCCAAACAGACTGCATAAAACTTTTAACTTCCTTTTCCTTGAACGCTTATCTTTATCTACTAAACATACTATGCTCCCCTCCACTCTATATTACATCTACTAAAGTTACTGTTACATCTGGTAATAAAATATGCATACGTTTTGTGCATCTCCATAATATATTATATATCCTCTTAACTGTATTTTCTCTTTAATTTTAATTTTTTACTAGTGACTAATTAAAATATATTTATATATAGATACGTAATTTTTTTAATGTGTTGGTTTTTATATTATTGTTATTATTTTTTATCATGAAAATAATGAAATAACTTATGTGGGCTTAAAGTGCGAGATAGAAAAATATTTTCTAATCTTTTCTAGCTAAGTAATCCATGACAGGTGCAATAAGAAATTATTAAACTCGTTATAATTTAAATGGTGAGACATAAGAAATAGGATAAAGTAACTAAAGGATTAGCATAGATTAAAACGAAATAGAGAAATGAATCGGACAGCTGATTTACAACGAAAAATTTTATGTGTCGTTTTGCAAAATGAAATTTTATTTTCCCGTATAAATAGCGCTATAGCAGAGCTGTAGTCTAGATGGGAATGTATTGTAATCGGTCTAAGTTTGGGTATATGTCGTTTTCACCGGATCTTGACGTTTTGATATTAAGGAACCAAAAAAACCGGATAGACATTTTCCGGTTGTTATTGTTCATATGTGCGAGTATCAGCCTCTAAATCACCTTATAAACCCAGAACTACTGGACAAATTTTGACCAAACTTGGTCAGATTACTTTTATATATGGAACATTGATATCACTAAATTTTCAACTTAAGAGATCTGTAGAATGAGGCTGTAGAGCAAGGTTTACCTTCAGTATCTGGAAATTTCGCATAATTAAGTTCATACTTTTCTTAGGCACATATAAAATAACAATATTAGCAAAAAACTTTTCTTTTTTTTTTAAATCGTACCCCCATCCCAAAAAATTCTATTGTAGTTGTCTACTATATTGTGACCTCACAGGTGAGCTATAGAATTAAATAAATGCATAATATTTAAAGTATAAAAAAAGTAACTCGGTTTGGTCGGGTCCCGAACTCGATCATCCAGTCGATTAAGTACCTGGTACGTTAAGCCACCAGCTGCCAACCGTACAAGCGAACTTTGTTGTATGCAAGTTGTGAATTTACATTAGTTTGGTTAGCGTCGTCTCTAGTACCACCACACCATCTCACTAGCACGAATGAAATACCCATATACGCATGCTCTTTAGTTAAAATCATTGGATTAAATAAACAAAAAAATATTATATTTAAATGAAATAATAAATATTTTAAATTATGTTGAGTGTGTGTGTCTAAGCCGTGCATCAGAAAAAATTGTGTTGTCAGCTTTTTTTTTCATTATTCTTAAATAAAAATATTATCTTAAGAAAAACAGATAGCTTGAACTTTTAACAATTCAAAATTTATATCCTTTCAAGATTTTAGGGTTAGGAAAACCGTTTAGAGATCTTATGATTGAACCCTTACACAGAAATATTTTTAATAAATTTAAGATTCTAAAAAGCCGTTATGTTTTTATATATCCTGTGTTGTTCAACAAAGAAAATTTCTTATCATTATTAATAAAATAACTTTTCCAAACAGTTATTTTTTTTTTATACTTGACAATTTTGAATATTCTTATTTCTAATAAATTAATCTTATGAGCGGTTTCCAGGCAATGGTTAAGTATTATATTGATTTATTTTTTATATTAAGATACCAATTTCGTAGATGAAGCATTGTAAAATATAAGTTATAGTTTTTAAAATAATTTTTCATGTTGTTGTTAAATACAAGCACCTTCTGTCCACGCTTAAAATAAAAACAGAAAAATAAAGAAACAGGACCTCACGGGCCTGTTCTTTTTTATCTTTCTGGATAGTATATCTTCTGTATCTATTGTTGATAATAATTTAATAGTAGAAATGGCCATCTAGTTCCAGATTATAAATAAATTTTTTTTAAAGCTTTTTGAGGATTTTTTATTTTATAATTTATGGTTTAAGATTTAATTTTTAAATAAGGAACAACATTTGCTAATGTCCGTGATGAAGTAGTAGCGTCTCAGCTTTTCATCCGAAGGTTCCGTGTTCGAACCCCGCTCTAATATGGCGTTTTCCTTTGCTAAAAAATATTCCCGTTTCTATATTATACAAGCTTCAATTGATACTGTACAAGCTTCAAACCTCTGGGGTGAATTATTTCATAAAATAAAAATACAAATATGCTAAAGAAAAAATTAAATAAAATAGCTAAATTTTATTAAAGGATAATAAATATGAATGAAAAATGTTTTTTCTGCTGCTATGTAAAATAGTTCTCTAAATACGATGGTCAAACAATAGGTTATAACTGAACGTATGATAAATTAGTTAAAATTGTTATGTCCGTAAATATACATCAATAGGTGAGATTATTTTAATTTAAAAAACGTTTAACACAAGGGATAACGTTGACGGGTAGACGGAGACTTCGCCCAATTACGATTTACGTCGACGGGCAAGCGGTAAGGACGCAGTCGA
>JAAAKQ030515483.1:7221-19353 GCA_010016005.3 Zanna intricata
TACATAAATATGTTTTTTAGTTATATTTCATGAATGTTATGTATTTCAAAATACGAGTTTCATAGTATTCCTACTAAAGTTGTGAAGAGAAGTTATAATAAGAAATATCACATTTATAAAAGGATACATAAATAAAATGAAATATACTTGATGCAAATAAATAGGCAGCGTGTTAAAAAAAGATAGAAAATAGATGCCATTCATTGTAAATGGAAAAATATTAGATTATCATGAATATTCTCAAAATATTTAAATTGCAGAAATTATTTACAAATATATTTGTAATATATATATTTATAGGATAAATATGATATTTATCAAATAACATGAAAATGAAGTATGTTCTTGAAAAAGGCTTTTTTTTTAATATGTTTGTTTGCATTATAACAATATATTATTTCAGTTTGTAGAATACAATTAATCGCTTAAATTTATGATAAAATTATTTCTCATTCAGTATCTTACTTTTTTTTTAGAAGATGTTTAATTTTTAAGAACCAGTATTTGCATGCAATTCTGAATATTAATCCACTGTTTTTGCTTTTTAAATTTTTTTAGTAACTCTAATAATTAAAGGTATTAAAACGTTTACGGAATAATCCAATCCCAAAATACAATGTAGAGAATGTCAAATTCTCTACATTAGATATTTGAAAATGTTTTGATAGTGAAGTAAAATTTTTAATAACAATTTTTCTTGTCAATTTAATTTTTTTATTTTTAAATCGCTCTAAATATATCAATCTAATATCATCCATATTATTCAGTTAAGCGAAATGATTGACGCTGCGAGGTCTGATAACGACGATGCGTTGCTATAAGAAGCAATATCGCTATCGATTTTACCTTGTAGGGAGGTCTTTGCAGCATTCAAATAAGATGTAATGCGATCAGTTTAATAGGAGTTATGATCAGTTAACTCACTTTTTATTTATTCCTTTTTATTAAATAAATAATAAGTTTATTTTTATTTTGGTAATAGTAAAATAATATTTCAACTACATTAAGAATATTGCATGGTTATTTACAATAATAATAATAAGAGAGTAGAATGCGATCAGACAATAAAATTGGAGCACAAGGCCATTAAAGAAAAACTTAAGAAAACGTACGAAAAGAAGTTAAAATTAATTTTAAGATCGGAACTTAATGGGAAAAATAAAGTAAAGGCAGTGAACACCATATATACAGTACCAGTACTTACGTCTGTATTAGGTATAATGAAGTACAGCGAAACAAAGTTAGACGAGTTAAAAAGATTCACTACAAAAATATTCTACAAGAAAAGTCCCACCACATCCACTCGTCAAAAGAACGCTACCGAGAAAGGAATGTGGAAGAGGAGTACTCGATTTTTAAAATATATGGTATGCGCAGAACAAAAACGTAAGGGATTACTTCCATAACAAGCAACACCCCTTTTATCAAGCCATCGTAGCTGCAAACCGAAACTACATCCCATTAAATCTAGCCAACAGGACCAACAACCTAGAGTACAAGAAAGAGAGCAAGGCAGATAAAATTCTAGAATGGGGAAGGAAAGAACTGCACGGCAGACATAGGCACTATCTACACCAAGAAGGAGAAAACAAAAAGCTTCAAATACTTGCCTTGTGCAAGGAAAGTTATATTCTGAGACGGAAGGGTTTACGTATGTAGCATACAGGATCAAATAGTAGTAACAAGAAGTTTAAGAAATTTATTCTTAAAGAAAATATCAACAATAAATGTAGGATATATATGCTACACATTGAGACAACAGAATATCAAGAACAAATGTAGGATATGTATGCTATACATTGAGACAATAGAACATATAATCACTGGCTGTCCGATTCTAGCTCCGATGAAGTGCACTAGGAGCGAACAACAACGTGGTGAAAATCGTACACATAGAACTCTGCAACAGATACAGAGTTAGAGTTATGAGTTCAAATTAAGCTCTATACTTACGAACTAGCCTCCTTTTTGGAGAACAGCTATGTAAAAATTCACTGGAACCAAGGAATTATAACAGCAAAAAACACCAACTACAATAAGCACAATATCGTAGTGGTTGACAAAATGGGAAAGTAGCTTACCTAATGTACGTGGCCATCTAATCAAGTAACAACCTCAACATTAAGCACAATTAGAAATTGCAGAAATATACAGATGTTACTTTTGAAGTTAAGGAGATGTGGAATCAAAAAGACATTTATATAAACCCAATAATTATATCTGCGGAGGAAATAATACCATCTACTTTGCACAATAGTCATGAAAAACTGAAGATCCAGTGGAAGACCCACGCGCTAATGCAAAGAAGCGTAATAACTGACATCTACCTTTTTGCCCCGAAGGCACTTAACAACTACAAGCTTAATCTCGATTGTATAAATTACTTCGAGTTTAGAGAATGTCACCGGCAAAAAGCTGTGAAAATGTGAAAGATAATAACAAATTTTTAATATATTAGAAACAGGAAAAAATCTTTCAGAAATATTTTTTTTAATAATTTGTTTTATTTATTTACGTTTACTTTTTCTTCCCGTAAAAAATTTTTCTTTTCAAGTTTTTATCTCAAAATTTGTTTATTAGTCATAACTTCAATGCATTAAATGCATTAACTACAATAGCAGAACATTAACAGTAAGTATTACTTTCTGTCAACCTTCACCTTAAAATTTCTTTTCGTTTTTTACAATATATATCTTCAGTTATCTGTTTCATACATCCTAATTTTTGTTTTTATTTGAATTCATTAAATGTATATTTCTTTAATTCATCCAATTAATTAATAAAACCCGCTAACCTAGTTTTACGTTTCACAAAATTCTACTACAAAAGTTTCTCTTCGGTTCATTTTAAAGTTACTCATTTCGCATTCCATATCGTTCCACCTAGATTTCAACTTTCTTCTCCGGCTCTAAATTTTAACAGCTTTTACTCCTGGCCTTTTTAATTTTTCTGTTGTATGCTTTAATATCTGTACCGTCTGATTTAAGTAAATATTTTTTTAAATGTTTGTACATTTTATTTATTTGAATTTTAATATTTTTAGATATCGTTTCTACAACTTTTTCTTCTACTTATGCCATATTATTTTGGTTTTCTTACCTAAGTTGTCCATCTTTATAAACTTTTTATAAACAATTTCTTAAATTTTTAATACACTTATCCTTTCTACAATTTTTTTTCTTTTTTAATTACTTTAAATCATTTATACTTTTTCTCGATCTCATTTGTAAAATATGAAACTTATAATTACTCTGTAATGTATAAACATTATTCTCATATTTACAATCTCATAAAACAGTATCTTTTAATAAATAAACTTGATAAGAGTACAATAAATGTTTTTTTTTTTTTTTATAGTCATAATTTGCGCAGTATAATTGAGCTTTATTGCATTTTAAATTTATTTAACTTAACATAAAAATTATCTTGCTGTTTCCTGTCATCCACTAGAAACTTGTATTTCTATGTACATAAATCTTACGAAAACATACATAAGGGTTATTTTATTACAGAAATATTAAAAGTTAAGTTTTTATGATATCATTTAACTCGTATCTGGTACTAGTTGTTGTTTTATTACATTAAAGTTTACATCTTTATTAATGTGAAGAAAATATTTATTTATATATATTTCTACAATTCTTTTAATTATTAATTTAATTATGTTATTTTGCACTTAAATATAATATCTATTTAGTGTATTCTATTTTTGTTATTTATATAAGATATAGCAGTACATAAGAAGCTCGCGGTGCTATGATTAATTCCCTCCCAATAGCAATAGTTTTCGTTTTAAGCTGACCATATATTGTGGAAGTCTTAAAAAAAACTTTAATTATTAATTACTTTCATGTTAAAAAGCCATAGTTAGATAATCGAGGGGTTTTTCTTAGCAAAAATTATATCTCTTATTTTAAATAAGTTAGTATACAAATTGTAATTTCACGGTGTCCACATAATTCATGAAATTATACGCAGTAGCTCAGTCTTGAAATCAAATAAATCAGTTATGTGCTTAGTAAGAAAGATTTCAATCGTGTATATCATATTGGCGGACATATTGAACAGGCGCACATGGTCGAAGCAAAATTATTATCGTAGCTATGACGCTCATTGTGGATTAGATAAAGATGTTTTCGTTATAATCTTCTTATAATTATCACGTAATCATAAATCGTTCATCGAATTCTGTCTGTTCCCTTACAATTTCTATTTATTTTTAATTACATGTTCATTTATTGTTATTATTATTATTACAAGGTACTTAGTAATGCATACAAAAATTATATGTAAAAACTTGACCTATTCTTTTAAGAAACTTTAACAGCGTTTTCAGTTTTTTTTTTTTTCTAAATTACCACAATTTCTTACTCCTTACAGGAAAAAGGGGAAGATTGAAATTACACTTTCGCATTTGTTACCAATGTAGATATTCAGTATAATATTTTCCGAAGACTTATCCAACCTACTATATTATCATTAATTATTGAATCTTTGTGCGCGTGGCCAACGTGAGGTTTGACTTTGGTATCATAAATGTACACCATTCTGATATGACTGTTAAAGTAGTAAGTTCCCTTTTATTATCAAAACATAGCGGGTTGTTACCTTTAAAATATGGATTATCCACATTTAAAAAAAGTCGAGGACAAATGTTTGAATCATGTACACTTACCTTTCTCAATTAATTGTATCAGTTATACTCTCAACATTCACAAAAACTAACGGCTCAACAGTAAAAACAAATAAAAAAACGTAGGACATAAGAATAAATAAAAATTTTATTCTATTAATAAACAGCATTGTGCACAATTTGTGATTCTTTGCAGAATTTTTATAAAACTTATGACATAATTCTGTTTCTCTCTAAAAGTGCAAAAGCATCTTCTGTAAATTAACTTAAATAATATGGTATTTTTGAAAACTATTCACACCACATTTGTTTGTATCGTTTAATCTAACTCAGTTTTGTAAGATGGATCAATTTCTAGACTTTTCTGTATAGTTATGTTTTTCTTTTAAATAAGTTCATCACCAAATCACAGATTTCAAAAATGTTTTTATACAAGAAGTTCTTTTCATCTGTTCTTTGAATTAACTTATATGGAAGATGTTTTAAATGAAATTATAATAGATACATAAAGAATTTGAATATATGTTTGTTTATATTCATAATTTCTTAGCATCGCATTGGATTTTTTATTGCCGAGTTACTATAAAGCTATTTAAAGTTATTTAAAGATTAAAATTATTTTAATTTAAAACTCCAATAAAATTATTTCAAAATTTTAAGGTAGAAAAAAAATTAATAATCATACAATCATACATCGCGTTTCGTAGTACCTACTTAAGTCATTTCTCTACATTTTCTTTCATAGCTTCTTACCAGCCTCTTTCGCCCGTTGCCATTTTTTCTTACGGTGTTCTTCATCATGAGCGACGTTTTAGTGCAGGAGAATCCAAACAAAAAAAAAAAAAATATTAAGTCGACCTTAAAAAATATTCTAAAAATATAATAGTAGAAATATTTGATTCTTATTTAATTTTAACTTTAGAAGTATACTAAACAAAGAATCAGTATCTGGTACTATAGCTATTATAGTATCTTAATAGATACTAATGTATCTTGTTAATAGATTTTGTTTAAATTCGATGTCGACTTCGAAATTCGCAGTTTAAAGATTTGATTCGTACTATATTTTTACAGCTAGTGGCGTTTTGAATTCGGTTCTTAAGATTTTTGTAAACAGGAATTAAATTCTTTGCTAATGAGGTGCATTAGATACATTCTAATTTGAAATAGAAGAGGTTTAATTTTTAAATAAAATTTCACATTTGTAATAATAGTGATATATCATTACCCATCTGAATATATTGATATATATATAATTTTTGTTTCCCAACATGCGATAAAGGATTTTAATCTGTTTTTTAAACTGAAAACCATTATGAACACACAATCTTTCTATCACTCACCATTTTTTTTTAATTTTAATTAAATGATTATTTTTTTCTTTTTTAACGTATAGTTAGCATTTTAAGCTCCTATAGTGTATTTTGTTAGCTCATTTTTTATTGCTTTACCTTGTTAACATAATTTTTTTAAGCTCTAAATAAACAATACCTGACAAAGAAATTAAATCATCTTTGAGTCACATATTATGACATCATATCTAATACTGAAGAGTAAGCCTTCATGGACAACATCTCTGTGCAGGTCAAAACATGTAGCTGAAAACACAGCTGTGTTGTTTTTATTAAGCATTGAGTTTAGGATGAATTAATTTTGTTTAGTTTTATTGCTGTGTTCAAGTTTGTTAACAGTGCAGTATCATAATGCTCCAAAACTGTAAATTATGTGGATGCCTTTTGTTATGTATTTGGTTATTTTACCTTAAAATCAAATAGTAAAAACATTACATCTTTAATTGCAAAAGCATATCATTTGTACTTCCAGTGTAAAATTGGTGATCAGAATAAAACGGGGCTTCTCATGTAGTTTGCACTAATTGTTATGTATATTTAAGAGGCTTGCTGAATGGAATACGGAGGCTTTGCTGAATGGAATGGAATGGAATACGGAGGCTTTGCCATTTAGTGTACCCATGGTCTGGTGTGAACCAAAGTATCATGTAATCGATTGTTAATTTTGTTTCACAAATGTGTTTGGAATTTCTAAAAAATTTAAACGTAGTGTAAAATACCCTTCATTGCAATCTGCAATCAAGCCTGTACCTCACGTGAAATTATTCTAGTTCCTGAGCCACATCTGAAGGTATGTTTCCAAAGCAGCAATGAAGAATCAGGTAGTTCTTAAGAAGACAACAATGAGTTTGATTTTGAATTATATTCTAATAAACACATTTTATATCATAAGGTGAATTAAATGACTTAGTTAGGGATTTAAATTTATCAACTAATCAATCTGAACTGTTAGGATCAAGACTCCAAGGTTGAAATTTACTTCAAAAAAATACCAAAATTTCGGGCTTTTAAAGCCGACAAAAAGAACTTTCTCAGTACTTTATCGATGAAAATAATTTGGTTTATTGCACAAATATTGATGAGTTATGTTGCACTTGGGACAAGTTCATAGACCTGAGGACTGGTGGCTTTTCATAGATTCATTCTAGTGTATTTTAAAAGTGGGTTCTACTACGCAACGGGAACAAATATCCCTCGATACCATTCGCTTATGGTATTGATTTGAAAGAGACGGTGATGATGTGATAAAAGACGTTCTTGAAAAAATAAATTATAAAAACATAGGTGGAACATATGTGGTGATTTGAAAGTTATAGCTATTTTGGTAGGCATGCAGTTTGTTAGGCTCTAATAAGTACATGTGTTTTCTTTGCAAATGGGACAGCCGAGTTAGGGATAAACATTATGTTTTTATTTCTTCCAAAGAATGGAAGAAATGAGACGTCTTAACTCCAAATGGGAAAAATATTATTCGTGAGTCCTCTCCATATCAGGCTAGGACTAATGAAAAATTTTATAAAATCAATTAAGAAGGATAGTCCCGGATTTTTGTACATTAGGCAGAAGTTTCCGAATGTAAGTGAAGGAAAAATTAAAGAAGGGATATTTGTTAATCCTCAAATAAGAGACTTGGTCAAAGATGATGAATTAAACTCAGTGTTAAATAATGTAAAAAGTGCAGCTTCGGCTTCATTTAAAGACGTTTGAAAAAAGTTTCTTAGCAAACAAAAATCCGAAGATTACCACGATATTGTTAATCAACTTCTTACTTCATATAGAAGTATGGGCTGTAATATGTCTTTGAAAATACATTTCCTCCACTAATGTCTGGATTTTTTCCCGGAAAATCTCGAAGATGTAAGTGATGAACACGATGAATATTTCCCCCTAGATATTTCGGTGATGAAAAGCCGCTATACAGGGGAATGGAATACTAACATACTAGCCGATTACTGGACATTAATTCGGGATGTGCCAGAGGCTATTTATAAAAGAAATGCATTAGCGAAATCATTTTAACACAGGTATGGCCATGCAAAATTATAAATTTTACAGATTTTCACTTGATCATTTCTGAAGCGTAATTTATTTAAAACTAAGAGTTGTAGAAAAATTATATTTACAGATCTGTAAAGTACGCAATAAAGCAGTTCAAGAAATGGTATAACACTTGGGAAAACATGAAACAATTTTTTTTATGTCTATCGGTGATATTTTAATAAAAGTGAACATTCCATTTTATTTAGTTATCAGGGTATATTAAAAAAAAAGACCTTAAATAAAAATGATTTTAAGAGGAAAGGTTGGAAAAAATAATATACAAACTAAAATTAAATAATAAGGTTAGGAAATAATCTCGTAAAATATTTATTCCTTTTTTCTCCTTCTAACGTCTCTCCGTTTTGTGAAGTTACAAAATTCTTAGATGCTTTTTCTGTATGTAAACGTATGTGAAATATTATGAACAGTATAGCAATAAACATACAGTTTTACGCTGCGTTGAAAATTTAAAGAACAAAAGAAGGCTATAGAATGCTTAAAGGAATTCAGGGTTTTCATTTACTTCTTTTTGTCCTTTTACGTTTGTAGGGTTTATTATTATTATTTTTTTTTTTTTTACTCAGATAAGAAATGTATTAACTCTAATTATATTTCATATTTCCACGCACAACAATTTTATTTCTTAATAACTAATATTTTTTGTTCCTCAAAAGAATTTTTTTTTCAATTTAATTCTTTCTCCCTTTCTTTTATAATATTTTACTTTCTTTAAATTAAATTACTTTTATCCTATTAAATTACATAATAGTATATCCTCAACATCTTATTTCATTTTTTCTTTCTTTTTTAATATAAACTTCTAAAATTTCCTTCGTTTCCGTAATACTAAACACAATACTTCTGTTACAATTATTTTATTTTCTTTCTACAGTTTGCATTTTCCTCATTTTTATTATAATATTATTTCTTAATATATTAGCAAAGATATATTAGTTTTATATAGTGTCTTACGTTTTTAAAAATATTTGACTGGTTTTTTCTTATAATTTTTATTAATTTTTTTATAATTTCTCTTAATTTTTTTTTAATAAAATGATTTTCTTTTGAACGAAATTTATATTTTTGTACGTGGAATAAACATTTTATATTGCTTCTATCTTTAGAATTTTTAACTGTATAAAATATTCTGCTGTAGATTATACTCGCAGTTATGAAGCACATGAAAACAGCTCGGTAATTAAACATAGTCAATAATATTAATTCAAATAAATGTTTCAATAACGTTTAGAATAAATTAAATCTCTATTTATATTTACATTGTGAAAATGAAAAATACTATTTGTTTAAAAGTAATTTTTTCTAACCCCAATAACAGCATAAAATAATTATCTATATATCTGTACCAAAAAGCAACTTGTCCTGACTGACTGATTCACCAACGCCCAGCAAGTACTTCTGAGAATAAATTGATAAAAATTTCTACATATGTTCTTCATATGTTATAAGTTTACATTTAGAGAGGAGTTTTTGAAATGCCGAGTAAAAAATGCGATGGGAATGCCCTAATTTTGGCGGCTTGTTTTATTTGTTTGAAGGTTTTTATTATATTTGCAAACCTTCTTCACATTTAAAAATATAAAAAGCATTTTAGAGGTTTATTAAATTTAGGTTTGTTTTTTTTAAAAAAAAAGCACGCCGTTTTACGGTATACGGCGCGGCGGCTCAACCAACACAACCACTGTACTGTTACTGTCTCATTTATATAACGTCCTCATCTTAGAGGGTTCATTACTTGAAAGATTGCAATGTACTCATTAGGAAAATAAAAAATAAATTTTTGTTTTCATTTCCTTTTGAAATTTTTTTTTTTTGGTGGATGATAGTTAAACTTTTAATCTTAATATTATTTTTACATTTACGTATTTATTTTTGTGGGATTGTTTTTTTATATAATAAACTGAATTTTATTAATAAACTGAAAATTTTCACGGGGCAGAACAGAAACTGTGTGAATTTGGAAGGAACTATATCTTAGCCTAGTTTTCTATGTTAACCGCCTTTATAGTTTTACTTATACATTTTATGATTTAACAATCCTTAAAATTAACTGTATCTTGTTCCATTAACACTCTTTTAAAAAAAATTAAATTTCTATGTTTAGATTAAGATTTATTTTCAAACATTTTACCTTGATAGGCACTCAGAACTGTTATAATATGAGATTACCAGTAAAGTGAAAACCTTAAATTATTCTCTAACTTTAAATTTGAATATAAGAATTTTGTAAAATTTGTTAGTATTTTTTTTTTTTAATATTATAAAATATTGTAATTAATCATGTAAGATTTGCCTGTATATTTTTAATAATTTATCATATGTATTTTACTCTATTTCACAGGGCCATCTTTCGTTTACTATAATTATTTTATCTATGATCATACATATGTTTTAATTTTTTTATATGATTTACTAAAAAATTTGTTTAATTTAGTTTTAAATTTCCTAACAGCATTGGCCAATTTATAGTTTAGTATGTAAGCAAGAAAAAAAATGAGCTATTTATTATGACCTAACGAAAATATTGTAAATTGTCATAATGATATTTGAATTAATTCACTGAGAAAACTATTTAAATATTTATTTATCGTAGAATATACGTTGTATTGATTATATTCTGCGGCATGAAATTAATGGTAAATATAACTGGACAACAACTACTATTAATTACCAGTAGAAGCACAAAGTTACTGTATATTGTTCACTCATACATCTACACATGTTATCAACTATTCTGAAATAAAGAGGAATAAAACTCAAATCGATTTCTTTAGATATGATAGTTTCCTTTGAAATCAATGTATATTACCTTTTAAAATCATAATATTTTAATTTCCAATGAATTAAAGGTTTGAAATAAGAACATATTTGAAACGTTTTATAGAAGATAGCCGTTAAAATATTTACCTGATACGCCAATAAAAATTGACAGATAAGTGCTAAAATTAATTATTTATAATTCAATTTCAAAATAAATCGATAATTAACTTCAAAGATAATTTTAAATGTAATAAAAGAACCATTATATTTTTTTTTTAGACAGAATAAATTGTCAGCGACCAACTATTTATAATTGCAAAAAACTGGCTCATTGACTGAAGTATAATTTACATAAAGAGCGACTTAAGAATCGTCATTCAGAATTTTTACCACCACAGCAGAACTGATGAAGTTCCTATGTCTCAAGTAGAAGTAACGAAATATCTTGGAGGTGTGGCTAGATCATGGGCACTCCTTCTCCGTCCGTGATAAGGAGACATCAGTAAAGGCGGAGGCGGTTGCCACACTCTGAGCAAGTTATTAGGCAATGTGAATGGACTTCGAGCCCAAATTTTACGGTCACGTTGTGAAATCCATACTCTTATATGGCGTCCAAGTATGAACACAGTCATTAAGGAAGAGCTGGAACAGACTAAGGTAGAGAGAGTGCAATGGAGGATGGCTCTTAGAATCACATCAGTATATTCCTCAGTCTCAACTGAGAAAGCGATGCTTCTTGCAGGGATTCCCCCTTGTCACCCGCCACCATGGGGATTGGTTCTGTACAAGGGATGGATAGGGATAAGCCGTTGGATCAACTATATAGGAACTGGTAGCAACGATGGGATCGATCTAATACTGGGAAATGGCACACAGGTTGATCCGGCAGGTGAAGTCATAGATTAGCCAACGATTTGGTGAAGGTAAAGACCTAGTCCCGGCCTTCGAGGTGGAGGATAGTGTCGAATGTTGGCTCTGGTTCCCTGTGTCGGAGGTTAGAGCCATGCATGTCAAAAGATTCGAACCAGTGGGCTCACCTGTCGTGCCGGACTTACAGCGGTGGAAGAGGAGGCCTAATAGAGTGGACAAGTTCCCTCCGGGCTGTTCTATGCTTCATTGTGAGTCCGGCCCGGGGGTGAAGAAAAAAAAAAAGAAAAAAAGAGATTAAATATAAATACTTGTTAACTAGATTTAGTTTTAAAATACGGCTTTAACCCAACGGGTTGGTCTAGTGGTTAACGCGAAATCGTAAATCAGCTGATTTCGAAGTTGAGAGTTCTAAGGTTCAAATCCTAGTAAAGATAAAAATTTTTATACGGATTTGAATGC
>JAAAKQ030515494.1:1941-12636 GCA_010016005.3 Zanna intricata
TGCTAAGTAAATTTTAACTTTTAAAATTAATCTAACAACTTAATAGTTAATTTAAATAAATTTAGTCATTCAAATTAATACATTTTACAAATATTTTGCATAAAAATTCATTAAATTAAATTTTCAAGTGTTAGCAGAGAATAATAGTTATTGTTTTTCTATTACCACAAAATAAAAAAAATTAAGATTTGTACTTTACATTCTTTAACTTTCTATAAACTAGAGTTTGGTTAACGAAGTATGTTTGGTTCTAACGAAGTAGAGTTTGGTAAAAAAGGTATGTAAATTTTAGTTTATAAGAACAGTAATATATACTTTGTTTTACTTGCAGTATGTAGATTATAAGTATTATACTTGTATATTACTACAAAATGTATTGTCTCTTGGAATAAAAGGAATGTTATGTGCAGTAATTGATCATCTACATTAATATATGAAATAATTACTTTATTTTATGTAACTCTCCATTCTGTTCATCATTTCTATTTAGATACAACAGTGTATAAAGCAACCATAAACCAGATGGTGTATTTTAATCATTCATGTCTTTCTCAGTAGACAAAAGTACATTTTTGTACAAGAGTAATTTTTTTTTTTTTTTAAAGAATTACAAAGCTTTTTTTAGATTTGTAATTCTCTTCTAGAATAGTTGTAATAGAATTATTAATATGTGTTTCTTTTATTTATGTTTTCAGCAAATTTCCTGTAAAGTAATCTCTTATTGACTAATGTTCAGAGATCTCAAGCATGAGAATCTGTTTTATTTGCTTAAGTGTTCAGTACCTTATGAAAAACAGCAACATATTTAATTTCCCAGGAATTTCATTAGTCAATTCATATATTTAAAAAAATGGACTACTGTATATCACTTGTATGTCAAAATTATCAAATTTAATTTAAATAACTGTAAATTATGTACTTAGTGGATCATTTTCCAATAATATGTGTTATATGTTACTCTTACACAGAAATATGTTATTACACAGTAATATGTTACTCTTTAATTCATATATAACATGTTTCTTTTAGTACACAAAGTTTTTAACATTTCATAAAACAACTCATAATTAAAATATACTTTTAAAATAATTTTTTGTTACAGAATTTCTTTCGTTGTTTCTTGACAAATCAAATAATAAAAATCAAGCATTAATTCAAAGTCTTGCAGTCTCTGATCAGCTTGCTAAATTAACCCATGGTAAGAAAATTATTTTGTTTTTGTGGATTAGAAAACTGTCTTTTATGTAAACAGAAATTACTTCTTTTTTTTATAATCCTATTATATATGATGTGACTATATAAATGCAATAGAGAATATAAATATGGTAATCTGTATTTATATTTGTAGTATAGAATATGTTTCTCCTTTCTTTTGTTTTTTGCGTGTTTGGAATTTGAACCTAGAACTTCTAGAAGAAAGGCTAGGATGTTGTCATTCTGCCATAGAGATCAGCATTTTACCATTTAACTGGATAATATAATTTTATTACTATCTGTAACATAAAAAAAATTAGAGAAGGAAATTAATTTTATAAGCACTGCTCTGAATGTTGCATACAATGAAGCAAATAGGAGTTTGTAACATGACGTTGTATGAGACAAATTCATAAAGTAAGGGCTGTTAGCTCATTAAAAAAAATTAACTCGTGAGAAAAGGTAAACAGTTTTAGTTTACTACATGTCTACTTCCCTTTCCGCATTATCGTCATGCTGCACCAGTTTCTTTAACCCCTCTGCATAGATGTTCATTGCCTGGGAATTGAACCAGTTGACAACGGCAGTCTTGAGTTTGTTGTCGTTTTCATACCATTTCCATCAAGCTACTTTTTCAAATGCAAGAAGAGGAAGTAGTTGCTCAGTGCAAGCTCGGGCCTATATGGTGGGTGGTCAAAAAGTTCCCAATAAAAATCTTGAACCTTCTTCTTGGTTAAGACAGCAGTGTGAAGAAGAAACACGTGTTGTTGTGAAGGAGGATGACAGTTTCCCGCATCATAGGTTTTGGATCACAGGTCTCAATTTAGTAAGGGTTTCGCAGTACATGTCAGCTGTAGTAAGGGTTTCGCAGTACATGTCAGCTGTAATTGAGCCATGTTCAATGAAATCAACCAAAATGACGCCCTTTTCATTGGTCTAAATACAGGGCCTGCCACTCCGCTCTTTGTCATGCACATTTATGTAGCCATTTTTAAACTCCCAACACCATTGACTAACCTTTCCTTCATTCATTCCTGTAATTCCATACCCTAGGCACAACTCCGAATGAATTTCAACTGCTCACAATTATGTGTGAATATATCAGATGATGTATTTGTATTCTTTACATTCTTCTGAATGGATCATAATAGATATTTGTGTTAGACTGTAACCTTTTGAAATTCATAATTCCTACCCATTTCTGTTATTGTTGATTAATAAACTGTTTCTGTTTGAAACCGTCTGTTTCTGTTATTGTTGATTAATAATCCCAGTTTGAAGAATAAAATTCACATTTTTTTCCAGCGAATGTAATTCAGCTCCAAAATAGTTTTTCTGAGTAAAAAAAGATCTCATGAGCACAAATATTATAATTGTTTTTTACAGAAATGGCAGTAAATAGGTAAACAATTAAAAATTTTGAAACCGATTCTTCAGAGGAGTTTTTAGACTTGAGAATTCTTTGAAAGTCCTTTTGGATGTAATACTTATTTAAAACAATAAGGACTTTTTTAATTGTACTACTTTAATTGCTTGAAAACATTACAAAATTTGAGTTATTGATCACCTTTGGAATCAAAAACCCAGAACATTTTTGTGACATAGAGAGTTCTAACTGAAAAGGCCATAATCTTAAGTCAAAAAGGACTTAAAAACTAAAAGGAACAAAAAGGAAAAAACTAGAAGAATGAAAAGGGAAGGTCATAAAGATTCTAAGTCCTATTTTTGGACTGAAGAACTTTTGTTACTTTATTCAGATTGGTCTGTGCTATGCCAAGGCCAAAAATCTTATTTTTTTTTTTAACTATTTTATATTAACTGAGAAAAAACATTATAGCTCATTACCATTTGTACCATGGGATAAAAAATAGAGCTAAAGCAACACAAATTTTATCAGATTTTTGGTAAACAAGACTTGTTTAACAACTTTAGATAGTTTACACAAATAGTAGATGGTCTTATACAACAAAAAAAATTATTAGTTCTCTTGTTCTCAACCTCTAAAATATAAGACTTTCAAAAAACTTTTAAAGATTTTTAATATTTCAACTGATAGAGAAATATTGGGAATTATTTATTCATAGGAGGGATCAAATAAAAATTTGCTAAGAATGTTTTTTTTGCACTTACCTTAAAACTTTAAGAACCATTGGTCGAATCAAGATAAGCCAAGCGGTACTAATGTGGAGGCTACCCTCTAAAAACCTTTTTTTAAGTAATGAATTTTTTGAAAAAATCAATTATGAAATCTTTTAGTTGAAAACTGCTGATAAATTTACACAGCTCAGCTTATAAGCCTTCACATTATAGTTCCTGAATGTTTTTTTGCCCATTGTTTTTGTTTTTATGCAAAGACCTTGAAACAGAAAAAAATGAGAATTAATATTACAAAAACAACAATTTTCAATTAGATTAGAAATGATTGAATTAAGTTGTTTTTTTTTTTTTTACATGAATTTACTCTAGGTTTAATTTATTATCTTTTTATCACTTTTAGTCACTAAATACACTGTAAATCAAAAGTAAATATTATCATATTTACTTAAATAATACCATATTAATTTAACTCCTTTATTAACAATAAATATAAAAATTCAACTTGCTTATGTGTTGACCATTCATAGACATGTACATGTGTTAATTTTTTTGTTTTTATACTTTACAGTGTCGAAACATATGGAATTCTAACTAAATCTGTTCTTTTGATTTCTTTTATATAGTTCCCTTTCATTTTTACAGTTTTATCATAAATTGAATTTATAATAAAAGTATTTGTATACATTTTCAGATAATATATAAAATTCTTTGTGAAAGATGAGCAAACTTTTTTACATTGTAGCTCTTTTAATAGCAATTTTTGCTGATTATGTCTTAAATTATGCTGATAAAAAAAAAAAGTTCAGAGGATGAGATGAATGAATTGTAGCGTGTATGAAAAATGAATTGTATGGCTGTATCTGTGTTAGAATGATCTCACTGATTCTTCTCTTTTATAAATAACCTCAGGTACATCGCAAATTAATGTCCAACAGTAATCGACTAACATGTTAGTATTCCATTTCCTTTCATACCAGCTTTCCAACACTGAAATGTCTTGGTGGTAACATTCACTGTGTTTGTCACTTATGTCTCCAAGGTTGTCTAGGAAAAAATCCAGATGAGAGTGGAGGAAATGTATTTTCAAAGAAATATTACATCCCATAGCTCTGTATGAAATAAGAAGTTGATTAACAATACCATGGGTAATTGTCGGATTTTTGTTTGCCGTGAAAACTTTTTCAAACATCTTTAAATGAAGCCCAAGCTGCATTTTCCACATTATTTAACATTGAGTTAAATACATTATCTTTTAGCAACTCTCTTATTTGAGGACCAACTGATATTCGTTCTTTAATTTTTCTTTCACTTACATTTGGAAATTTCTGCCTGATGCACAAAAATCTGGGACTATCCTTCTTCATTGCTTTTAACAAATTTTTCATTAGCCCTAGCTTTATATGGAGAGGGGAAAAAAATTTGTTTTGGTTCAACTAAGCTCATGAATAATATTTTTCCCCGTTTGGAAGTAAGATTTCTCGTTTCTTCCACTCTTTGGTAACATAATGTTTATCTTTAGCTCGGCTGTCCCATTCACAAAGAATACTTAGTATAGCCTAACTGCATGCCTAAGAAAATAGCTATAATTTTCAAATCACCACATATGTTCCAGCTATATTTTTAAATTTATTTTTTTCAAAAGTGTCTTTCATCACATCATGTTTCTTTTTCAAATTAATACCATAAGTGATTGGTATCAAAAGATTTTTTGTTGCCGTTGTTTAGTAGAAGCACTTTTAAACTATACTTGGGTGAATCTATGAAAAGGCGCACGTCTTTAGGTTTATGAACTTTTTCTAAGTGCATCATAAGCTCATCAATATTTATGCAATAAACCAAATTATTTTCATCAATAAAGTACTGAGAAAGTTCTTTTTGTCAGCTTTGAAAGGCCAAAATTTTTATATTTTTTGAGATAAATTACAACCTTGCAATCTTGATCCTAACAGTTCAGCTTGATTTTTTGATAAATTTAAATCCCTAATGAAGTCATTTAATTCACCATGTGTTATAAAATATGGCTTATTGGAAGATAATTGAAAATCAAAATCATTGTTGTCTGATTCTTTATCGCTGCTTCTGAAACATACATTCACAGGTAACTCAGAGACTGGAATAATTTCATTGTGAGGTACAGGCCTGATTGCAGATTGTAATGAAGGATATTTTAGAGTATGTTTAGATATTTAGAAATTACAGACACACTTGTTAAACAAATTAACATTCGGTTACATGATCCTTTGGTTCATGCCAAACCATAGGTACACCTAATGGCAAAGCCTTCAGTGTATCTTTCAGTCATCATCTTAAATATTACACTATAAGAGAAACCTACGTCTTATCCTGATCACCAATTTTACACTGAAAGTACAAATGATAGGCTCTTTTAATTAAAGGTGTATTGTTTTTTCTATTTGATTTTATGGTAATAATATATACCATATACATAGCATCCATATCATTTATACAATTTTGAGGCATTATGACACTGCACTGTTTACAAACGTAAGACTAATAAGATGAACAAAATTAATTCATTCCTAAAACCAGTGCTTAATACAAACAGCTGTGTTTTCAGCTATGAGTTTTGACCTGCCCAAACATGATTTATCTTGTCTATGTAGGCTCACTCTTCAGTATTAGATATGATGTAGTAATATGTGACTGTGATATGATTTAATTCTTTTTCTAGTATTGTTTATTTATAGCTTAAAAATTATGTTAACAAAGTTAAACAATAAAAAACTAAATATAATATAGGAGTTTAATATGCTAACTATATGTTGAAAAATTAAAAAATCCTTTATTTAAAATTTAAACATTTTTCAAAAATGGTGGGTGATAGAAAGATTCTAAGTTCATATTCGTTTTCAGCATCATAAAACAGATTAAAATCATGTATCGCATGTTAGAAAACAAAAATTATGTTTATCAGTGTTATTCTTACAAAATATTAAGACTAAGATGTATTTATTGAAAAGGTCTTAGAGATATAGATGAAATATAAAGCCTAGAAAGACCATAAGAGATGAGGAAGATAAAGCTTGTGAACCATGTTTAAACACATAAGTCATAACATTAATATTCTAAACATTTAATAGGGTCATAAAGTATAACTTATTTATTGAAAAGTTTTTAGAGTATAGATAAAATAAAAAGTCTGGAAGTTGTAAGAGATGTGTGAGATAAAGCTTGTGAACCAAGTATAAACACACAAAGTTAGTGTTCTACCCTTAATGTGCTAACAAAGTATAACTTTGATACATATTTTAACCCTTAATTCATTCAGTCTTGATTTATATTATTGCTTATTGCATTATTAATGCAATAAAAAATTACATCTGATCATGTATTTAGATTAATTAAAATTTATAGCCTGAGGCTCAATATAAGAATATAAAATAAGTATAGCCAAAATTACAGTTTTAAATTTCTCTTAAAACTACAAATTCAAAATAAATCTTTTATGTGCTTAAGATATTTTTGATGATTCATCATTTTATATTTAATTGTAAGTGTGTAAATGTAATAAATAATTGCTCTAAATTGTTATTGCTATTATTTGTTTGCAATTTCAAGTATTTTTAATTGGTTTCTGTTATTATTTTGAGCTAGTTAAAAATTGAGATGTATCAAGTTAAACATTTTTTTTTCTTTGATAATATCTCCTTTGTATTTGGTGGATTGGTAATAACTAATATATTAATTGTTATATGTAGGTAATACATTTTTGTATTAACTCTGGAATTAATATATAAATTCAATATATATTATTATTCTACCACAAGTTTGATGTTTGTGCTCAGTTCTCTTTCCAGATAGACAGATCATTGAATATGCCTGCTCTTCTGATTTGCTTATGTTCATCCATGCACTATGAATAAGTTTTTCTTATTTAATCTAAAAAATTAACTCTTGTTTCTAAAAGATTTTCAAAATCTTGTTAAACATTCATGTTATAATTAAAACTATTCATATTATTTAATTGGTGATTGGTTAATTTTATTTAATGTTTTAGGTATAACTTTATTAGAGAAAGAACTACAGCAGCAAGTTTTACAAAACCATGATCAGCTTGTAAGTCAAGCGACATGGGTTGATAAACTTGAGTCAATTTTAGCTGATCTGCAGTCTCATGTTCAGGTAATACAAATAAGATAAATATGTGTGTTAATTATTTCTGTTAACAATTTATATTCATTATAATTGAACTTTTATTAACCCACTAACTACCAACAAAATGAGACTGATTTTGCCCTAAGACAGCTAAAAAAAAAAAAAAAAAAAATTATTTTTTTAAATTTGGCTTTTATTGATTTTTGTAGTCTGTTAATTACAAAAAGTAACTTTTCTGAGGTGCAGAAATCAAAATTATCTTAGTGCAGTACTTATGCAGATTATTTGACGTTGAGGGATTGTTGTACATCTATGATTGGTTGTTTGATTGTTGGATAACACTTATAGATTCACATAAATACTCCTAGTTTCCATAATTAGATGACTGCAATATCCTAACACTAGATAACTTTGTATTTATTTTTTGTGGCTATTTTTCAAAGTTTCATTGAAAAAAAGAAGAATTTAAATATATGAGTAGTAACTGGATAAAAGAAAACCTTTTATTCAATAATTTTGATTGGTAAATAGAATTATTTTTGACTTTAGTGAATTATTGTTGGTCAACAAAAAATTACTTTTTCTTTTGTCACAAAAATTATATGTGTACTTATTAGTATTTTTTACACTGAATTTAAAAATGTAACTGGTTTTTTCTCTATCACGTAAGGTTTTTGAGTGGCGAGTGATTAAAATTTTTTAATTCTTTTACACAACACAATGAAATATATTCTTACCTAAAGGATGGAAGTATCAGTTTTCTTGTTATATTTTCTTTATTTGTTGTATTTCTATTTCAGGTCTATCTCTTTTAAGTGTCCAACAATAGTCTGCAAACATGTTTGGACCCCACTTTCCCTGATATAATTTTTCTATAGTTGAAATGCCCTGATGGAACTGCTTCCTATGTTCGTCGCTCACTGCTCCAAGATTTTCTGGGAAGAAATCCAAGTGGGAATGCATAAATGGATTTTCAGTAACATATTGCACCATATGAATCTGTATGATGTTAAAAGATCATCTACTATTTCTTTGTAATTTTCTTCCTTATGATTTCCTAAAAGGTTTTTGCAGACATTCTTGAATGATGTCCAAGCAGATTTCTCAGCCTTATTCAATTGATTGTCAAAGTTATTATCTTTTATCAGTTCCTGTATGTGTGGTATTCCTTCTTTAATCTTTGCTTCACTGACTCTAAGGAACTTATTTTTTAAATAGACAAATCCTGACCCATTTCAATTCACAGCTTTGAAAAAGTTCTTCATAAGACCAAGTTTTATGTGGAGGCAAGTACACTGTTTTGGATTAATCTATGGTTTGTTTTCAACATGCTTTTCTCCAGGATTAAAACATACTCTCTTTAGCCACTCCTTCTTCATGTCTTGATTAAATCTGTCTTTACTATCCTGTTTACACAGAAAGTAGCAATACTTCGTGTAACCAAGCCTTAGTCCCAGTAGAAGTGCAGTAACTTTTAAATCACCACAGATATACCGTTCAAATTGTTTATTTAGTTTATTTTGTTCAGTAACAGTTCCAGGCTTTCATATGTTTCTTTCATTTTGTTGGCAGTGTGGGCAAGTGGTATAGACAGAAATTTGTTTCTAATGTAGAGAAGTACAACTTTCATGCTATCCTTTGAAGAATTTATAAATAAATGCCATTCCTCTATTTTGTGTTCGTGACCAAGGGATTCCATAAGACAACCAATATTATTACAGGAAACAACTTCATTTTCAACAGAAAAAAAAACAGTTTTCAAATTTATTTTGTCTATTTATAAAAACAGTAACTTTTGTTTTGATGGAGGAGATTCCAATGTTTTAATCAGGAGCCCAAAAGTTCAGCTTAACCTTTAGAAGGATTCAAATCTTGAACAAGGTCATTAAGATTTTCCTGAGTTAGAAGATGAGGTTCAGAAGTTGAAGCTTGAAATGAAGAATCACTAGTTAAGTCATCACAGCTGTCACCATCAGATTTATTTTCTGTTTTATCATCACTTTGTATTATACTTTCAGGAGCTTTTGGCACTGGCAGTTCATCACTGTGAAGAACAGGTCTGATAGCAGACGGTAAATTGGAGTATTTTATAGTATATTTTGATATAGAATTGATACCACAAACATTTGTCAAACAAAAGTAACAGTCTGTGCAATGATCTCTTGGTTCGCTCCAGATCATTGGGATAGCAAATTTCATACATCTAGATCCTTTAACCCATTTTGAAAGAAGAGTGACACAAATAATGCAACAATAATGAGGAGCCTAGGTTTTATCTTGGTCACCAACTTTATATCCGAAATAAAGTTCGTAACACTTTCTAATGTATGGAGTAAATATGTGCGGTTGATTTTTAATCTTAACTTGCCACAAATGTAACAAAATGAGTCTGGTTTATCTACACATTTTATAGGCATTGTGTCACTCTATATTTTAAACACTTAAAAATTACTTAATTGTAAATTAACAAAGAAATACACAACTGAATAAATTTAGAGATACATCTGAATGCTTACTAACCAAAATATGAATGCACACTGCCTGAAACTGGCAACTCTTATGATTAACTATAGTGGTGACACGTTTCTGAATCATCAGTCAGCATGAGTCATTGTTGTACTCAGTTATGACATCTCTATAAATATCTATTACAAATAAAAATTCTGTTGTACTAAATGTCATCAACAATATTATGTACAGCATTCATTTCATCTCATCCTCTGAAGATTTACCTTAACGGTGGTTCCAGAGGTTAAAAAATACAAAAACATAATATGTAATGATAAATAGGGCATAACAACAAAACGAAGGGAGATAGAAAAATTCTGAAAACATTTTTGAAATCAGTGTAAAAAGTACTTTTAGAATGTCAATTTAGTTGTTTTGTAACAAAAACTTTGTTGACCAGTGTTATTGGTTTTTTATTTTTTTATTTTTGACTTCAAAAAGATGCCTGCAGCTGATCTATAGTTAGTCACTGTAGTTAGTTGATTAGTTGATGGAACCGCTAAAGGAGAAAATAAATAAATAGTACATATTTTTTCTTTTTAAATACATACACTATACTGTAATATCATTAAAATAACATAATGATACTGAAATAATAAAACAGTAAATTACAGTATTTTTTGAGTACATGTACATTTATCGTATAACTTAACAAGAACCTAAATTTTATTTCTGAATTAAATGTGAGCCCCAATTTACGGGGTTGCACTATATGTGGAAATTTCCCAGAACTTAACACACACATAAATTGAAAATGCACTGTATAATAAATTTATATAA
>JAAAKQ030515505.1:6008-19352 GCA_010016005.3 Zanna intricata
TTTTAATCGAAATAAAAATAGGTCGTTTATCAAAACTTCATTTTAATACGTACGAACAATTCTTTTTTTTTTTTTTTAACAATAATTACATTTCTGCTATATATCTGTTTAAAGAACAGTAATATGTAATTTTACCTTTAAAACTATCAAAACAAAAATTACTTCGAATATATATAGAATCTTTTATATATATATATATACACACACACACATATAACAAATTCTAAGCATATTTTCTGGATTAAATTAATATAATAACAAATAGTTCAATAAAACGCATCGTCTTCCGTTGAATCAAAATATATATTTTTAAATTACCGGGGAAATTCATGAAGCCTGAGAAATATCTAATCTGCCAAATTGTTTTTAGTAATCGAATCGTCGCAACATTACATTTTTTCTTAGAAATTTTTGCTGCAGATTAAACTTTTGATTTAATTTAAGATAAATACCCGGCATATATTACTCCAATAAAAATGTAAGTAAACTTATTTCAATGTTTTAAGTTTTAAATAATATTACTTTGAAAATGGGCATACGGAAATATTGACCTATATCTAAAAAAAAGTATTTTAGATTCTGGCACCTACAGAATGGGGTGTTATGTAAATAAATTGTACGGTTTGTATTCAAGGCTAATTGTATATTTTAAATAATAAATATTTAGAAATACCGGGGTATACAGATGAGATATTTTTATAAAAACATTTTTTCTAAAGCAAAATTTACTACCTCTTTGTATGTGTGTGTGCACGTGCTCGTGTGCGCAAACTGTCGTTTTATGGTTTTATATAATCAAGTCTGTAGTACATAATTACCAGTGATGACTATAAACTATTATTGGAATTGTTGGTAATATTAAAAAACAGTTAATCCTAATGAATCCTATTAGAAGAATGCGAATAGTAAAGTTAATAACGGTAAACGGTAAAGCGACCGACCGTTGTTACGTCGCGATTGAAACAATATCTTGTTATGTAAGAGACAAACATTTTCTAGAGTTTTGCCGGCCTTACTAGTTTTTAAATAAAAGTGTGATTTCGCGCCGGTAGAGGTGATCTACAGTAATTTTAGGGTATGAAAAGATTGATCGGTTCTTTGCCTTCTGAATGAGAATTCATCTTAACGGTTATGTTATTATATTCGTCTCGGTATATTTTTACAGGTAGATTTTTAAAAATAAATTTTCTTTTCGAATACCGCTTTATCTCCATTGAAGTTATTATTAGTTTTAGTTACTTATACGCGTTTAATTATTCAGATTATCGAAATTAATATACTTGTGTTTTAATTCTTAAAAATAATTGTTCCTTACCGAAATTAATTATTGCAGAATAGATCGGTAACCGGAAGATTATCGGTTCCAAAATTTCTAAATCGTATAAAATAAATTTAAAAAACTGTTAGATATTAGGTGGTTAATAGAATATGTTCATTTATTTAAAAGGTAGTCGATAAACTACTAATATTTTTGTTTGAAGAAAAATTTGAGAAAACGAAATTATACCGCTCAGTTCAACAAAAATAAGACTAGGGAATGAAGTCGCACACCTTCAACTTTTTATTGCCATTTTGAAGCAAATGGTTAAATTTCATAGTATCGGCATAAATAAAACGCGACTAATGTAATTCAGTTTAATATATAAATGCGCGAATTTGGATAATTCAAATCGCATTTAACGGAAAATCAGTTGTCTGTTCGACAAGTTATTTTTTCACTACGTTAACTTTTTACGCCGCAGTTTGACGAAGCAGAAAAGTCTTAACAGAGTAATAGAGGTTAAACGATGAGATAACAAGGAGAAGTCGTGCTCAGCGATACAAACTGGAAGCGACCTCTTCTTCTCTTAAGAGGTGTTGACTGCAACCGGGTAAAATATAGACTTGGACCGAGCCTTCACGACTAGGAAAAAAAGGCAATTAGGCGGGCAAAATACCGCCGATACAATCGGAAGAAAAAAACCGGTAGAGGTGTTTGTGATTGCGACGCTCATAAATACGAAGCCGGACAGCCGCTCGGCTACCTCTATACCGGGTTTCTGCCTACCGGAGAGCGACGAACAGCAGCCTGCCCGCCCAGTCAGTCCTCTTCGGCTTTCTTTAACGTTTGATGTCTATGCGTTCTGTAAAAAAATGTTATCCCAAACGTTATATTTTCAGTACTTAAAAATTAAAAGCTTAAACCGTTTCAATTAAGAAAAATGAATTTTCATTGATAACCTTATATATCGGCCGCAAACAAACAAGGATCTTATTAAAATATAAAAATTCGGCTCTCGGTAATTAAATACTTAGCTCTACACGAAATAATCTACGTTCCAAGTTTAAACGATGTCACCTTGATCCGTTCGCAATTATAACTAACATTCACGGGTTAATGGAACGGCCTACTTTTATTTCTACCTCGTAAGTTGTATTTTAAATATTAGCGTACACTTCAAATCTAATTTTTTATGATCGTGCATGCGCATAAGAGTGCGTATTAATTTATATACGTAGCTTCTATACGATTACAGAAAAAATACTTTAAATTTTCGCATATTAACGTCTACTTTTTATATCTTATCGAGCGTATAACGTATAATTATTTAAACGATTAATCATCGATTTTCGCATATTAACGTCTACTGTTCATATCTTATCGAGCGTATAACGTATAATTATTTAAGCGATTAATCATCGATGTACTGAATGTCTCTTCTGTATAAAAAACATATTTGTACATTCTTACACAAGTGTAAAAAACTATACACTGACATTTACTTATTTAATTTGTACAGATTATAAATTATATTTGCTACTATTTTTTTAACATTTTGCTTTATATCAGTATAAATTATAAATGAAAAATTGGAGAACAGCAGACCTTATATAAATATGTATAGTATTATAGTTGTATTTTTTTTTATCGTATAAAAGATTTGTTGAATCTTTTTTCTATATATATGTACTAACATTCTGATTTATTTAAACGTCTTCAGGCCGATTTATTCTTTTCCGCGCCTTTAATCAGTAAAAGTTAGTGATCAGTTTTTATAAAAATATTTTTGATCTTTTTGTCATCAAAATTAAATTTTTTTTGTAATCTTTTCAATAATTTCATCGATTTAACGTTCTTCTCCATCCCCGTCTGTTCTCTGCAGTAATATAATTTTATTTTATTTCCTGCATTTTAAATTATTTATTTTCTACCCTACGACGATCTATTATTTCACTATGCCGCGAGTATTTTTCTCTGCCGATCGTTTAAAACTTCTTATTTCGATCTCGATCAAACTTTTTACAGATGGAAAAGATAAAAGATTCTCTTCTTTTCCTTTATAAACAATAAGTGATCTGATGGTTTGTATTTTAGCCCTAAACAAAGCTACATTCCGCACGAAGATTTTAAAATAGGTAAATTGTATGAAAGCTTTCGTTTTTTATACGACCAACTCTTAATTAACCTTACTTATTTCCCCTATCGTTTTTAATTTTTACGACCTAAATAATAAAATTTTAAATTTCTGTTGAGATTTCCTTAACATTACCGCTTGTTTTAATCTATTTATTTTAAAATTAATCTTCTTTCTCGATGATTCTATACCGTTCCGTATTTTTTCTAATTTTATTTTAGTTTCAGACAAATGAAGTATTAGCTAGCCGATGTAAAAATCTCATCGTATTATTTTTGCATGCAACATTTGTAAATAAAATGCTATGTTGCCAAGTTTTTTTCTATAAATTTCATCATTTTCTTTTAATTGTATATTTATTTATCTTTTGTTTAATTTTCCAATATTGAAATGAAATAAAGATCATTTTTTGTTTTTCTTTCAAAGAAAAGTGAAACACTTTTATATAAAGTGATTTAAAAGTCGTTGTAGACTGGTTTCTTTGACATTTGATCGATCAAAATTTTACGTAGAAGATACGATATGGACCTTTTATTTTTTCTTAAAACGAGTTCTGTAAAATAATTTATTATTGAAAAGGGTTTAATTTTCTAGTCTTTTCTTTCCCTTCAAATACAGAAATTTGAGAGAAAATCTCAGAATCTGAAAATTCTCAATTCCTTGATTAATCAATGAATTATAAAATCTCTTCGATAATCCAATTATAATTTTAAAAGAATTCAAGTCTTATACTCTTTTGTTCTGTGTCTATTTTTTCCTTTCTTTTTTTTTTAAACACGTACTATCATAAATTTCTTCACCAAATATATTTTGGTATTTTTTTTATGAGTGCCGATCGGTGTATACAAATGATAAACGTTATGAGTTTTTACAACGTATTTTATTTCTATGTCCGATCTTTGTTTTACTAACCGTTTTTGTTTACTCGTCGACTAATTTTGTTGAATTTTTCGTATCGAAGGACTTCCTACAAATCTGAAAATCGATTTGTTATTAAACCTTTCTATTTTTGAAAGGAAAAATAAATATAAATTTATATCTGATGAAATACTTTTGTAATTCTATACGTAGTTGTATTTACGTGAAAATTAATTATTTTTATCGTTGGTTACGATAGTCGTGTTATTTAATCAAATATTAGTCTTAATCTCCGAATCTACAGTTTAATAACTGACCTTTGAATAATAAAGGATAGCGGCGAATACTGGAAAGGACGGATGTTATATCGAGGGGATGGTGTCAGATTGCACGCATGTACTTGCCATCGGTTGCCGGTCGCCGCCCCGTATATATATGTGCGTGTAGCACAGCCGGACTCTGTTTTAACCTTGAAATAATATAGGTGCTCCAGATAATTTGATAGGCGGATTAGACAGCAGTCGTTAGGTTTGCGAGGACATATATGTTTAATAATCTTATTCCCATGATGGTGTGATAATGATGATAACTGTAATGTAAACGATGATATCAGCTTGTTAATTTGTGTTAATAATTATTACGGCTTTTACTGCAAAACGCGCATTATATCTAACTTTTATTATTTACGATAAGATACATAGCTAAATGTTAACGCTGCCATGTTACGTGCGACTTGCTAACTTATTCGGTGTAGCTTTGGTTATCGGTTTTTAACAGTTGCTAAAAAAAAATTGTTTACGCGAAAAAGGTTAAAATCAAATCGATTCTAGATTTATTTTTTAGTAAAAAAAAAAAATTCGTCCATCAGCGACGAGTAAACACTTTTTAATTTATGTTGTAACGACAGATAAAAATCGTATCGGAAGCGGGTGGTAAATCCCCTCTCATTATATCATCATAAATACGATTATCTGCACCGCGGCCTATCCTTCGCGCTATGTCCACCTCCATTTTCTTATATTTTCAACTAAATTTTTGAGTCCTGTTTCTTTTTAGCCGGTCCCGCTTTCCTTGTACCATCTACTTATCCTTCCGATAGGTTAACATTTCTCTTCTCGTAATGCGCATCCCGGCCGATCGGCTTTTCTAGTCTGAGTTCTGATCGAGCTTTTAATCTCATTCACTTTCTTTGGACTTCTTTACGTTTTACTCCTTTATATTTATTTTTATCCGATCACCTCTACATATTCACCTTTTAAATACCGCTAACTATTCTTTTTCCTTGTTCTTTAGAATTTACTTTTTAAAATCATATAAAGGTGTACTCTAAACATAATAATTTATAAAAATGTTATCTGCGTCTTTCAATTAAATATTCCGTCTATTACTAGTATTTTTTTTACTTCCACTTCGTTTTTGTAATCTTCTGCTAAGTATCTTGTACAACTATTTCTTTTATGTAGACGATCTTATTGTTTATCTTATTATCTCTTATTTTTATTATTCTTATTTCCTATTACAGCGAAACTCTCCACAAAACGAAACCTCAAAAAACCGGATTTATTGCAAGTCCCGATTTATTTTAACAGAAATTAATCTCGTGAAGTCGGAAAATTCCGTTGTTCGCTAACGAAAAAGAAACACGGATTTTACTTTTAATTTCACGGGTTAAATCAATCCGGTAAGACGAAAGAGGAAATAAAAATACGGAATAACCTGTAAGAAAATAAAACGATTAAAAACAGATTGTACACAAACCACAAACTATTTATCGCAATAATAAATGCAATAGACGACTGTTTGTTATTTAGCACAAGATAGGCCGTCACATTAACGGCTCCGACTTCCGGCCTATCAGCTTACGGTCATTAGTAAAGTTAAATTTTAAACTATCCGTGTATTCTGTCAACTGTTCAATCGTTTTCATTCAATTACGAAATGCATCAAACGATAACCATCTTATTTAGTGTCGTGGTGAACGGAAGCTGTAATAGTTTAAATTTTGTCGTGAGCGTTAATTGTTATAGTTCGCATTTGATCGTTCGATATCCGTTTAGAGTTTGAATATAGTACTTGATTACACTGCCCAACAATGAAAATATTTCGGGCTTAAAGATAACTTATTCTTATGTATTTCCATCTGCTAAAGTCAAAAATCACCATAAAATTGACCGATTAGGAGATACAATGAGATGTAATTTTCTACCAGAGCCACATTTTTAGTTTGGGGATAATTTTGTTTTTGGAGTTGTCACACCTGTTAAATAACAAAACACAACATCCTTCAGCTGTTTATAAGTTATAAAGCAATAAACTTTATTGCTGTTTCTGCGACTTTGAGTTTCATATTGATTGTGTAGTAATTACTGTAAATTACTGGTTTTTGAGTACAATTGAAGTGAAAAATTTGTTAAATCAAAATTCCACGAAAATGTATAAATTCAGTGAATAATTTTTTCGCACTTGTGGTGAAATAACATTTTCCTCACTGAAACGCAAAATGACGCCTCTTGTGAAGATTGCCTATCAGTATTATTTTGGTATGAAGGTAGGGGACCAGGATAAGACACAGACTCCACATATATGTTGCAACTCTTGTTCAGTTGTACTACGAGAGCGGCTGAAAAAAAAAAAATCATCTATGGCTTTTGAAGTGCCTACGGTTTGGCGAGAGCTTACAAACCGTACAGATAACTGCTATTTCTGCTGGACTCCACCTATAAAGGTGTCGGTGAAGAAAAGAATAACAGTTCGATACCATAATCTTCCATTTGCTATTCGACCTATTCCACATTCAGAACTTTATCGGTTCCTATTCCATCTCAAAAATAACGGGCCGATAATTAAAAAATTCGTCTTAAGTGTAAGTTTAACCACCCCCCTCCAATCACCATTGCATTAATTTTACCTTTTCTGTTTTTAGAAAAATAAATAAAAAGTTTACTAGAAAATAAAAATTTATTTCATATATTTATAATATTCTGTCACAGCTGCACTAAGGGAAGACGTATAGTCGATTAATAAGAATAGTAATTAAAAAAAACCTCACGGTTCATTCAAAAAATAATGAAAAAACTACTGCCGCAGGAGGTTACTTTCTAAAAATTACGCTAAGTTGGTTGGAAATAATGTTAAAGTACTGTTACCTAGCATATCGTCGGCTGTAAAATTACACCTTTTTTATTTCGTACCCGCTTTAGTTTTTTAATTTTACTCTTAAACTATTAAAGAGTAAAATTAAAAACTCTTCGATTAAGAATCAAAGAGTTCTCTTTTTGACTGATCTATTTTTTTAAACAAACAAAAATTATAGTTCGATTGTATTATAGCTGGTTATTTTTTAAACGATTTCTTTTATAATTTATTCCATGTTCTTGATTTTTTAATTCCTTATATCTTTAAATTATTCAATTTATTGCTCTGATTTATTACGGTTTTAAGAACTTAACGCTCGTTGAGTGTAATAAAATTTCCATTATAACGACAGTAGCTGCAATGCAGAACAAGTCAAAGTCTACTACAATGTACCGCATTAAAATATATTTGGTTAAATGCATTCGTTGTAGAGTTTATTGGTAAGTGAACAGCTTTCTACAATCTGTCTGCTAAAGTGTTTTAAGGCGGTCGAGAACAAGAAAATATTTATACCACCCTTACTGTTCTCTACTTTTCTATAGCTTTTAATAACATGCTTGGGCTCATGTGTATCGGGTTCTAATAGCGCCATTCGATCTTGTTTGTTCGTTATCGATACTTATCGTTCGTAGTTAATTAATAGTAGAATTAAAGTAATAGAGAGTTATATAAATAAAAATTATTATTTTATTAAAATACAGGTTAATTTTTTTTTCTAAGGAAGGGGGAAATTTAAAAATTACAAATATCATAAAATAATGGTATGGTTTAATTATAATATTTATTATTTCATTTAAGTACAGCCGTTAAAGCGCTTTTCATGTTAAAGATCGGCAGACCTAAGCGTTGCCATTCTAATTAAATTTTACTAAAAAAAAAAATTTATAAAAATATAGGACTGATTAATCAATCCTATATTTTGGTCATTATTTATGATTAAACTCTAGTTGAGAAAATATCCAGTCTTACGTCGTATGCAAACAGTCATTTCACTCTAACGAAACGCATCTACCCATCAGTACCGACTAAATAAAGCTGTGTGAGATGTACCGTATATATCCGATTATCATAAATTTCAATTAATTTTAATATTCTGGTTAAATGTGTATACCTTATTTAAAAATTTTAATTTTCTGAGATAGATGCGTTCTATTTCAAGAAAAACATCTTTCAGAATTTTTGAAATGTCGCCCGCAAAATTTACGTAACACGTCTGCTCTAATCCGGTGATTTTGCACTTGAATTTTCCATTACTTTATCGATTCAATTACTTTAATTTAAATCGATAGGTTTAAAATTAATTTTGTGAACGATCAAATTATTATAAAATAGGAAAGTCACGTACTATTGACACCGATCTACGCTATGAATACTGTTGAAACCACACGCTTTCCGACTGAAAGTTTTTCGATCGGAGAATAAAAGTCGGTATTATATTTAACGTTAAATTTGACTAAGCCACATCTATTTTTAAAAGCCTGCAGGAAATTCTGAACGTTAGGATAAAATGGAGATTCACCCCTGAACACTGATCGTCATTTTAGAACTAAATTTGTGAATTTTACCCCGTATTTTTAAAAATTGTTTTCTTGGATATTTTAAAAATTCTAATCGGTTGTAAAATATAAAATTTTCCTGTTTGATGTGGAATTTTATTAAATTTATTTCATACATAAAAATTATGCCGATTATATATTAAGGTATTAAATGAAACCGACATTTTAATTAAATTATAAAAAGTATACGTCAAACAGGAATGTATTCAAATAATATGATAATTTAATTTAAAAGATAATAATGATAATAACCAAAATAAATAAATTGTAAAATTTCGACTGATTTTTTTTATCTATGAGTACTTTTTAAAATTAAATTATGAGCATGACTTTCAAATAAAAATCTGATGTGAACACAACATAACTTCCTCGTACGCCTATTAAATTAAAAAAAAAAAATTTTATGCACTTTATTTAACTAGTATACAGGAGTTCATTAAACAGAATAGTTTAATTATTATTAGCTTTTATTTATACGACGTACCATAAATCTGAAACTTTTTTTAATCAGTAACTCACGGAGATACGAATAATATTGATCTGGAATAGTGTATTACATAACAAGAATTGTAAGAAACATATTACGTACAAGTGAAAAAAGTTAGATATTTTCACGAGTGTCTAATATGTGTTACAAGGCGAGTTATGTACTATACTTCTACAACCGGAATAACTTCTCCCATAACAAAAAGAAAAAGATATCATTTGAAAGATACTTATATTTTTATTAAACAAAAATAGAAATTTGAAGGATAGAGCAAGTGTTTCGAAATTAATAATTTACAAATCATCTTATTATAAATGAAAATAATTTTTCTAGTGAAGTAAATAAAAATATATAAAAAACCAATTTAATTCGAATGTTAACGATAATTAATAGAATAATTTTCAACAATTACTTTAGATTGAATACAATTCAAAAATGTATAGTTAGTACCAACATAACATTGTATTTCATTATTCTGTCAAATATTAAATTAAACTATTTTTAAAAAAAATCCAATTTCTACAAGTCTTTGCTAAGAAATCCATAAATAATACAATTCTGAATTATAGTTTTCAATTAATATTAAATAATCAGATATAATACACATGGTTATTACCAACATAACATTCAATTATTCTAAATGTCGATTATAATCAATAAGGGAAGTACACAACTAGATGTTACAACAGTCCTAAGTACAAAATGTCAACGTTCTACGGCTAATCGTTTTCCAGTTATGCTAGATACATTTGTACATACGTACGTCCAGACTTCGCGCCGAAATTACTGAAAACCGACATTTTTCGCGATTACAATATTTCCTTTACTTCGAACAAAAAAGTAAAAATCATTAATAAAGGGTTACGAGTTTTCCGTTTTTAATTTTTTTATTGGAAATTTTTATTTTTAATATATCATAAATGAATAGAAAATGCTGAAATTAAACCGATATTCAATCAGAAATTTTAAAGAACTCAGAGTTCTTTTTTAAAAAACCCCAGTTTTTCAGCAGAATCGGAATAAACTGATATATAACGTACGAAAGTCGTAATTACAAAAGATAAAATATATTATAATAATTACAAATAATAATAGAAATATTCATTCTAGATATAAAACCATTGAGCGTACTTTATAAAAATAAAATTTTCCCTTTAATTTAATGTAATTTTTTTTTTAAGTAAATGTTTAATACGGTTTGTAGTGTAATCCGACCGAATATCGAACGCGCTACGAAAATGATATAACGCAAAGCTGTGCTTTTTGGTACTTCTAACAGGAATAAAAGATTTTTTCATGGAAACACACCTAGCTAACGAAAACGATTGCGTTCCGTTTGCCTTTCTAGATACGAAATGATTCCATGTTTTCGTGAGATACCAAACGATGATCCGGCTACAATCCGATTATTATAGATAATTAAAACTATCGCTTTAATCTTTTTACGCGTGTATCTATATTCTTTTAATATCTTCGATTTACATTATGTTAATTACTTAGTATGAATTTTTGAAAGGTAACATCGTTTCGTGCTTTCATTTACATACTTAACCTATAACCTAAACTTTATTAACATTATCTTCCGCTTAGTTATTTTAATAAATAAACTTATTTTTAAGGAAATTTACCGGTTATGCCGTTATACATCAGTTAACATGCATTTTATTATAATTAATAAATTTACACGCAAAGATTTTTTACAATACTTCTCGTCAAATTTCAACATTGCAATTTCACAGGAACTGAGAACAACAAAACAAATAAATGACACGGATAATTTATTTATATAGTTATTTAAGGGAAGGTTGGTTAAAAGGTTATTTTGTTAATTTTTTCTTTCTTTACGAGCGACCGGAATAAATTAATCGTCGTACTTGTTAATTAGATTATTGCAAGTATATCTCACCCTCTCAAACGGTTTTAATTAATTAACCGGTCTACGCGATAAGAAAATCGTTTATGTCATCATCGTATAGAATATTTCGTGTAGTTACACCACCCAAATTTAAATATATAATTACCTATGTTTTAACAAAATTCCAGTAAAAAGGTGTTTTTTATTTATTATTAGATTTCAAATGACAATTTATTTTGTATATTTATGAACAACTGGTCCGTATTACAAAACACAGTTATAAACCAACGGTGATAATAAAGCCGTACTAAGATTATGTGCTGAAATTATTACCGCTCTGCTAAGGTAAGCGTTAAAATAATTTTTTAAAAATTAAAAAAAGCATTCAAACGTACGTGGTAATTTGTACATAAATTTAGAACATGCTTGCAATTTCATAAAATTATAACAAATTACATGTTTTTAACTGTTTTCCATTATCAGTTGACATTTTAGAAATATGCATTAATTTTTCGTATTTCAAAACTTTTGAAATATCGATTTTTTACAGTAATATTTCATCAAATGTATATACATCGTATATATATATATATATATATATATATATATATGTGTGTGTGTGTGTAATTAAAATTAATAATTTGCTGCATGAGTCCTTGTAAAATGTATACCTTAGGAAAAAAATATATCAAATCTATAATAGAATATTTCAAACACATTCGATTCGTCTAATGAATTTTTCTGGTATAAATTATTTTTTTAACAAAAAACTTTCTCTTAAATTTCATATTTTATAAAATATATATATATATAGAAGTATTAGAGAAAATTACATACTCCATTTCCTCTCTTATATTCTCCTCAGGTATACTTATGATTTTACTGATTATTTGTCTCTATAAATAAAATTATATCCATCTATACATCAAATTATGTAAGTGTAAATTTAGTTTTGGTACATATATATATATATATATATATATATTGATGTTAAAAGATACCAACGCTACAGTTTCCCTGCTAATATTATTTTAATTATTTAATTAAAATTTTTACGGTCTTAAACCATTATTAAAAAATATTTTAATAATGCTGCAACATTTAATTGAAGTATACGTATTTTTAAAAAATTTATTAAGAAAGTAAAATATAATAAAATAAACTACGTTTACTTTTTTTTTTTTTTTAAATAATAAAATCGTATTCGTTATTTTAAATATAAAGTTGTTTCCTGTAACATTATTTAAATGGCAATTTGTAAAATTCTTCATAAATTTCTGTTCTATAACCTTAAAAAGAAACTAATAACAACAGACCTTAAATCTTCGTTCCGACGTAGTTTGGTTTTTCAATGAATGTAGGTCATAAAAAAATCTCAGCGATCTTTCTTTATCGAACGTTGTAAATATATATATGATCTTTTTAAAAGATTTTTCTATTCCTGGAACGGACGATGAAGAGGTGGGAACTGCGGCTACTATTATCTTCTCAGCAACGGTGGCAGACAGTGACCGGAATGTCCAGGACGGACGTGAAGATCGTTCGACCGGTTCGCCGGTTAATTCAAGGTCTTCGACACGATTTGTAAATTTTTAAAATTCCCAAACACCCTTGCTTTCTCAAGGCTTGTTCCTTTTATATTAACAGAGAAAGAAAGAGAGATTGCGAGAGAAAGAAAAAACATCAATCGAACTCTAGATGTCTTAACAAACGGATTGTTTTATTTTACACATATAAATCGGTACCGTAAATTACGTAAATGAAATCCGACCACCCCTGATTCCACTAATAAAAAGCTCTCACCTTTATTTGGTCCGCGTATCCTACGGTGCATAAACGTAGACGTGTAGTTTACGTCAATAATCGTGAATTTATACACGTCAAATAATCACTCGCTCAAAAGAGATGTATTAAATGTTAATAAAACCTTTCACGACTGTTTGTCTAAAAGTATTTGAAAACATATTTATTTTTTAAAACGTTTCTAATTTTCTTCAAATAAGGAAGAAGTTAGCATTTTTGAGCAAAAATTATTTCTTAAATTTTTATTCTTTGTGA
>JAAAKQ030515516.1:4969-19351 GCA_010016005.3 Zanna intricata
TACTGTATTTTGAATTTTATTATGATTTTTTTACTTAAAAAAAGCTACAATGTTTTATTTCATTGCATCAGTGTGGTGTTGTGAGTTTGTTGTTTATCTCTTCCATAGTAATCAAATATTACCCTCAATATTAGAAATGGCAACAGAAGCATAATAAAGCCTCTTTCTCTTAAGCCAAAATATTGTGTTGAATTATACAAAAACAGTTCCATAGTCTGGTTTGGTAGAGATGAATATTGTTATTTTTTAAGAGTGACTATTCTTTTTAGCAAAAATTACTAAAAAGAATCACAGTCACATCTCATGTTTTGTTGATGGACAAAATATTAACTATTGTGCCAGCAATTTATAATAAATATTACTTTAAACCCAAATTTATTACAAAACAAAATATCTTTCCCCACATACAAATGCATATAGAGAAACATACATGTACTCATTATACACACAGGCACGCACAATGTACAGATGCTAATGCTTATACACAATTCACATATTCGCATAACACAGAAACATCGCACAACACTAAATTTAAAATAGAATTCATAATACAATCAACATAACCTAACAACAAACTAAAATGTATATGATTTTATTTAGATTCATTATAGTTCACAAATTCATTAAAATAATTAATTGTATTTATATTAGAAACAAAATCTATATGCTTATAATTTATTATCAGCCATTTATTTAAGAGCTTTACAAAAGAAATGATTGCATTCATTGTTATTTTTAATATATCCAAAATTAGTTCCTGCAGCCACTAAATATTTTTTTTTTAGTAATTAGAACTTTGTAATTATACATAATGTCTATTTCACAAAAGTTGGGACATTTATATTCAAACTTATATAGTTTATTTTTTTTATTTTGTGATTCTCAATAATTACTTTGAAATAAGTTAACTTATCTTTACGTAATAAAGCAACTTTACAAAGAAGTTTCTTGACAGTTTTTTGATGGTTGAAAAAATTAAGCAATTTCAAGTACATTAAGTTACCAATATAACATGATACTGTGTTAAATAATTATCCAAATTAAGATAAAAATAATTAAAAAAGCCTAACAGAGAGATATAAACTTAACAAATATGCTTACTGAAATAAATAAATAAAATCAGTAATTATATAAGAAATTTGCTATGAGTTTTCTGGAAAGTACAGTATTAATCAAACAGAAACAAAGATTACAAAAGCTTTTTTCTACAAAAATAAATTACGACTATAAGATGTAAATAAGCTGTAAAATGCTGAGCTATATGAGTTTTTATAAAGAAATACTTTACACAAAGCACTGTTCTGAGATAATAAAAATGAGATTTTAGACATGAATGGTATCAAAGAAACCAAAAACTTACATTTGAAGAAAGATTATAAAATAGAACTTTCAGTTTATATCCTACCATTAGAATGTACATAAATTATATTTATTGTGAAGAAATATACTTGATATTAAGGTTAATAGTACAAATTATCGTTTAACAAAAAAAAAGAATACTAGAATTTTAATAATACTAATAATTTATAGCATCAAAACAAACTCAAGTAGCTTCAATGTCAATGTGTCAAGGAACAATATATTTTTGCAGTTAAGAAGTGGAAGAACTGGTAACCAAGATATGTGCAAACATCCTTTAATTATGTTAATTTGTTCTTCTGATCATTGTTATCCTAAATTCATTTGACGTGGCTCAAGCACATAACACATTGTGGTATATAAGAAGGAAATTAAATCAGTTCAATGCAATTTTCCATACTGAACAAAGCATAGCTGATTACAAAGTAATTCATCATCGGTTCTATTAGTTTGAAAATAATAAAATATACATGTACAGAAATCTACATAAGGATCAAAATTATCTGAAAACCATATTGAGTATATAGAAATCTATATATAGTTCAAAATTATCTAAAAAACATATTGAGAACATTATTCATAAAATTAGTTTATTTAGCAAGAATTTTGAATTGGGTTCTGTAGACAGCAATGAATATTACATAAAATGAGGTGAATGATAATTTACAAGTAGATGCCTGTTAACTTCATATTAGATTAGAGATCAAACAAGAAGATATCACAAAGAAATGTCAAATTTGCATGTCTGATGCTCAATAAATCAACAATAGGAAAAGTTTTTCATGATGAATTTTTCCAGTATATGAATTAAATTTCACAACAATAATTATTAAAACTCATGAGGTGGATAATGTACAGAAAAGAAAGTTTTTGCATTTGTGATGGTAATGTCATGCCATGATTGAGCAAACAAGGCAGGTGACTGAATATAATTTCTACATTTGCAGAACTAAATATGGAGCATATAAAGGTAAAATAATATGTTACAATCCTGAATATTTCAACAATAGTTCTAATTTAATACATTTAATTTTTCTAAAATAGCATTTTTTTAATTCAGGTATTTTTAACAGCGCTTTTTTTACTAATCAAATAGGCAAAAAATCAGAAAATTACCAAAAACTTTCAAAAATATACTTTTTTCTATCTTCAAGCAGTTATTCCAGGCACAGAACGCTCAATAGCATAAGTGAATACATTTTTATAAATGTTTTATTTTATAAAGAATATTAAAACGAATATTCATATAAAATTAACAAAAAATTAACACAAGTGCAAACTGACAACACAAAAAAACATGGAAAAAACACACATACAAATGTGATTTACCATGAAGTTGTATTCCGTTTCCAGATGCTTTGATTCGCTTAACATTTGCCTCAGGATGGATGATAGCTTGAAACGGAGAACCAGGTATGTGCATATCATTAAAAGTAATGTTGATACTATAATCTCCCACTTCAGTTGGTAGATATGCAACTGAACAAGTACCATCTCCATTGTCTCTACAGTTTATAGCAGCTTCACATGGACCTTCAACAGTAACTCCCAAACCTCCTTGTCCAGCACTTCGAGTGTCAATCATAAACTCAGCAGGACGGCCGATCACACCTCTTTCCAGACCAGGACCACTCGCTCTCACTCTGTTAGCATCACTTCCATGTAGACATGTCAGTCTATAAGGTGTCGGTGATACGGGTTCCCCTCCAAATGATATACTTAGAAGATATTCTCCCAGTTCTGTTGGCGTGAAGTTGACAAGGAATCCTTCATGGGTAGGAATGACATGCGCCTTCACCTTATTACCAGATGGACTCGTTATGGCAACAGCAAAGTCTGCTTTTCCAGCACCCTGGGTGATAACGCGGAACTGTTGTAGACTGTTCACTGGGGCAGCTGCACCCGCCCACAATCATCAACCACCAAACATAAATCTCATGTATCCAGGAATCAATGAAAACTGACAAGCAATCAATGTAAGCCTATAAGGAAATACTTGAAGCAACTCAGTACTGTGCATCAGATTTGAAATTTTCTTAGTTTTACTTCAAATGGGTTAATCCACATTTTTTAATGGCTTGGTCTTTAGTGACTTAAAATCGTGTCACAAGCTACTCACAACAGTGAAAAAGACAATTTCAATAATTAAAAAATCATTAGCACATGAATCAATTAATTTAAATGACTTTAATTTTTATTTACTGTAGACAGTATGTTACAACTTACTGTACACATTTAATTCACCTTATGAATAATGCAATTATTAAAACATCTTATATATGTAAAATAATGAAAGATCTCTGGAGAATTATTTTAAACATTTTACTTACATGTTTCAAGTAGATTAAAAAAAATTAATAAATTACAGTTACAGATTGCTTGTTATTAAAAGTTCTTATACTCAGGATGATTAAATTTATAAAACAGGAAAAATAATTTTAAAACATGATATCAATGCTCATAACTTTTTTTCTGGTAAATCTATAAGCATGAAAATAATACATAAGAAAATTACTGCATTTTTGGAACATAGTATTTTTAGATTATGTTTTTGAAATCAACTTCCTGTTGATGAATTAATGATTCATCAACAGCAAGAATTTAATGCCCCAATATGATGAGCAAGAATATAAATAAATAACTAAATTTATATAATAAAATAATAAACATTTATATATATAATAATTTATATAAACTAATTTTGTCTAAGTTTTCTGTTTCTTGTAATTAAAGGACAAGAAGCTTTTTGATATCCAAAAATAATTTCTTGGATACGGTACCAGTTATAATTATATTTTGTAAAAGATTTCAAAGCCATTTTTCCTGTAATATTAATCAAAAGATAAGAAGAATGACATTTATAAGAAGGCAATACTATTTGTACATATAAAATGATTAAAGCTTGTTACTATAACATCTATTAGTTATTTACTAACAAACATATTTTAATTCAAATTAAGTTTTTCAAACTTAATAGGTAAAATAACTATTATACACAATTCTAAGAACAGCTTATGATAACAATCACAATTGATAACAATTGTGATACTCATACAAAACGGATGCAGTGACTTTATTTTTATTTTTTATTTTTTTTTGAATCACCGTTAGGTTATATCTTCAGAGGATGAGATGAACGAATTGTAGCGTGTGTGAAAAATGCCATGCCTGACCGGGATTCGAACCCGGGATCTACTAACATTACAAAGTGATGATCAGTTGTTATGTATTTAATTTTATTATGTAAATTTTATAGATTTTAATTAGAAATTCCTCCTTAAGACGGCAGAATAGCCAAAAGTGCGTGAGGAAGTTTAATGGAATTTTGATAAGCTATTCTTAAAATTATGTATAAACATGTTTTAGTCTAGTGTCGAGCATTTTCATTGTTATTTAGACTACTGAAAAAGCTCAGAATTTTATATTAAAATAAGATTTACTTCAAAAAAAACTTTTATTTATTATATGAAACTTAACATAAATCCACAGTACATGTATTTTAGCATCGCTGATGATACATTGAACCCTTCCTTTGCTATTTGCTAATGATTTGCAACTGCTAATTTCATAGGAATAATTATTAAACAAAAACTACTTCATCTTATACAAGAAAATCTTGATTTTTGTAAAATTTACTGTTTTTACATTATTACTGAAGTCTTCATGCCAAGAGTGATAGTTACTTGTTTGAACTTTGGTTATTCACCACCTAATGTTCCTGGTACACTCAGTTCTATTGCACAAAAAATTAATTGATAGAAGTTACTTGTGCAAACTTTTCAAATACTGCAATGATTTTTTAATAACCCTTCTGCTGTTTAATGGAACAGATACATTTAACTTTGTAGTAATGTTCTCTGCCAGTATTATTGATGTAAAGACATCTTTTGAGATTTATTCAACTTACATGGCTGTAAATTTTCAAACAGCCAATAACATTTATCAGACTCTATTTACTATATGAGCTACTCAACATGTTAATTTATTATAGTAAAAATAATTTAGGATAATAACACTGTAATAATTAGAGAAGTATCGGAAAGTATCAAATAATTAGATTACTGTTGTTTGTCAGAAAAAAAACGAACTGTTGTTTCACTTTGGTACAAAGTGTTATTTTCCGCTCAATAGTAATACTGTATAGCAAACACATTAAGTTAACAACAGATAAAGTGAAAAAACTGTTTGCTGAGAGCAGGTCATTTGCCCCATAAACTCTTGTTTCATCAATATTAAATACACTATAAGCTAACTTCAAAAATCGAATAGTTTCAAAAACCAAATAAATCTTATTCATGAAAATACTGTAACATTAAAGTACAGAATAAAAGGCTCATAAAACTGCCAAATCTTCTGATAAAATTGATATAAATGGTATTTGCTGGCATGAACTGAACATCCTGCCGCTAATGTCAATAGATTGAGATAAATATTAAAATGAAACCTGTTGTTTTTAAACACAAAAACAAGCAATGTAATGGAAAAATGAGTCATGAACATTAACAGATTAATAATTCAACCTGCTTTTTTTCCAACAGTTTGTATAAAAGGTCTTCCAGTTTGATTTCATGTGGCAGAAACAAAAGAAATGTCCACCTTTAGAAATGATGCATTAAAGTAAATGATAGTCAATATGTTTCTAATGCTTTAATTTAATTTGTTTGAAAGCAGTTTATTACAGTCAACATTAGTATACATTATCATCAGATAATTACAAATAATTTTTTATATAACCCATGTTTTACCGGAGCAGTTTGTTTGTAACCAAGATAAGTCTAACACTGAAAACTGTATAGAATTACGTTTTGTTTCGCATAATATTTATTAAAACAATTGTAAAATAAATTTGAAAAATACAAAAACTTAATTATATAAAATTTTAAGTTGTTTAGTAAGTTTTTCAAGGATTATAGCAAAGTTCAAATGTAACTTCTGGTCTATTGATTTATATTAGTCTACTTCAGTTGTCCGGTGTTTTTTCTATCTTGTGTTGATGATAATTTATCTACCAATTAGCTATTTTAAAAAATGCATGAGCTTTATTAGCTTTTAGTATAGCATATCAATAAACTAATTAGTTTAGGGCAGAGGTGTAGACATATTTTATATATTAACAGCAAAAGATTTAAATCAAGATTTATACAGAGTATTTCAGAAATACTCTAACCCATTATTTTTATACGCAATAGCTCTTAAAAGTCCGAAATTTTTTAAAAAATTTGTAGTAATACAGTAGATCCCTGATTTATGATTGTTTGGATCTATGATTCTTGCTAAAAAAATCCTTTTAGTTTACTAAATATAGGTGATGGGTTGCACAAAAATAAGGAATATTTAAAACTGACTACTTATGTCTCCTTAAAGAAGTAGCACAATACTTTTTTTTATTTCTTCTATTAAAAAAATTACACCCTTCCTTCTGACTGATGCTCCTGCATTCCAACACTTTTGAAACACTACTCTTTCAGTATGTTTTACATCCTTTAGCAATATTTCTTAACATAATGTAGAGATTAAGGTTTTAAAATAACTATTTTCTTATGCTCGCCCCACTTAGTAAAAATTTCTAACACTGTTTACCTTAGAATTTTATTCAAAGATTTCATTACCTTGTTTTCTTTATAATATGTTGTTAAGAGAAGTTATTATTTTACACTTTTAGATTATTAATTTTCATCAAATAACTGGTATAATTAGAATAAGGGACATATCATTATGGGCAAAGAAAGTTTTCATTGATATAGAAAATCAATAAAAAAAAATTAAATCAAAAATCTCTTCAAAAAAATCCAAGTAAGTACTTAAAAAAATATTTATTACATAGATAATCACACATGAAACTGAATGAAATAACCACATGATATAAATGATCACATTAACTGTAAGAATTACACAAGAACTAATTTTCAAAAGCATATGTAGTATTTCACAAATGCTGTCAAAGAAAATAAAAAATAAAAAAAATATCTTACTGGAAATAGAAAGAAATTTTAACTGAATAAATTAAATATTAAACACAATCATCAGTATGTTTCTTGATAAAGCAATTTTTTTCCAAAGGCACTGTTAATATTTCCATCACTAATTAACAAAGTGAAACTGAAAAAGCATTCTGTGTTATCAACTGGGTGATTTGATAGATTTAGGTGAGTTGGATTAAAGAATATTAAAATGCTAGATGAAGCTGCAACTTCAGATGTTTGATCTAATGAAGATTATCTTAATATAATGTTTAAAGGAAGCGAAAAAAGGAAATGCTCAACTCATTTGTTGTTCTGTGCCAAGGAAACAGGCTTCAAATAGAAATTTAAGTCATTCACAATGTACCATATTTGCCCAGAAAAAATATGCCTGGTATCAATTTTATGAAAAACCACATGTGACCATGTTTTTATATAAAACAAAATGTTATTAAATAATTATTTCTAAAAAGAAAAATTATTCTTTTTTATTTTTATAAAACCTGGTTCTATTAAAATTTTGAAATTTGATTTCATCTAAAAAAGACTCAAGGTAGGAGGATCTTCTTTAGGTAGTTGAATTTCTGTAATATGGCTGTGTGATTGCACAAGAGCTCAATCTACAACAATCCAAATTATAACCTCTTTTCAAGAACCAGGTCAGTCATTAAATCAGGGTCTATTGTGGTACTGCTTCAACTGAAAAGGGAAAGATGGTCATGAACTAAGGTAATTCTATTCTTAAGGTTTTTTCATATGATACATATAGTTGGTGAAATATTTCTTGAAATCATAGTTCCATATAAAATACCTAATCTTTCGTTATGTGGAGACCATTTCCAGTTTGGGTCATTGTTAAAACAATTTTTTCTAATGTTATGTTTAATGGTAAAAATTCGAGCTCTATGTTTGTGAAAAGTCAATATTTTACATTTTTTTTGTAAGAAATTAATTTAACCAATCGACGTAGTTTTGGAATTACATGTGTTGCTTAAACTGGAGTAACTTTTTCTAAAAAATAATTATGCACTGAAAATGTTAATAAGACAAAATATAACCAGCAAAATGGAACTGAATGAACCAGCAAAATAATATGAATGGAAATGAAAAGGGAGTGTGACAAGAAAACAATTGTGTGAAAACATTGTGTGAGACAATTAAAAATCACTGCTTGCATAGAAGCTAAAGGAAGGAAAAGTTGTTTTGAACATAAACCAAAAAGAAAATTTGTTGATAGATAACTTATTATTGAAAATTGTAATTTAATTTAAAAATATTCTGAACTCTAAAATGTTAATGTATCAAAAAACATACAAAAAATTTTTATGAAATGTTTGGAAAAAACCTATTTTTTAAAGACTTATTGTTCCTCGAAATATTATGTCATCTATACATTAACAAATTTTTATCCCAATAGACAAAAGAAACAGGAAGTAATTTCAATAAACCAGGGATCTACTGTACATATTTTTAATTGTTATTGGTTTGATAAAAGAAATAAAAATTAAACAAATTCTATTGAAATATATAATTTTTCCTTTTTTTGTTTAATTCTGATATCCCAATATTTAACCATATTTATTGTATGCTAATAATATGCTGTAAATCTTATTTGCTCTACTTAAATAATCTTTTCTGCTACAAATTGTCTATACAATTCAGAAACACTGAACAGTTATTTTAATAAAAACAGTTATTTAATAAAATAAATTTTAATAAAAATCAAGGCAATATGCATTAAAATCTATCTTTTTAAATAAAGTTTCTTTTAACAAAAATCTCTACTTTTACAAACTACTCGACCACAATTGTGTTTTTTTTTTCTTAAATTACATATTATGTTTTATAAAACTTTGCACAATAGACCAGTACGTAGGAGTGTTTATTTATAGTGAATGAAATAAGTATAAAATAAATATGTTTAACAAATATTTAGCTAGCTATCCATAATTATGTCAATGTATGGCAATGATATGAAATCTACAGGAAAACATCTCCCAAGCTTATTTGTACTTCAGCATTTTTATTTCCTTATTATTTATTTTTTTTATTACACTATTATCATTATCAGCAGCAAAACTGCTCTAGAGGATGAAGGGATCTCTGTAAGATTCACATAAGATACAGTATCTTTTTAGAAGATGAAGCCCAGGATATTCAACAAACAATTTTAAAATTAAAAGACAATATAACAGAATATGGAATGAAAATAGATGTTAGAAAAAGAAAAGTAATGAGGGACATTAGAGACAATATGCCAGGAAGTGTTGGCACTCAAAACCAACAAATTGTGAAGTAAAACAGTACAGAGACTTAGGTGTAGTGATTAGAAGAAAAGTTATTCTGTTCTATGGTTGTTAAACATGGATACTAAGAAAGAGAAAAAAAGACTGGTAGATTTTAAAATGTGGATAAACACATTGAATGAAGTTGGAGAAGATGAAACAGACAGAAGGAAAATGAAGATTTAATAGAGAAAGTGATGAGAACCGAAAATTAATCAGAACATTTCTGAATAGAAAAGTTAAATGGCTAGAACAAATACTGTAAGAGGAGGAGTGATTAAAACAGTGGTAGAAGGATCAGTAAAGGTGCAAAAAAGAGAATCTTGAAGGGAATAAAAATTAAAGATTGTCTATACGGAAATGGGAACTACCAGGGTCTTAAAAGATCAGCTGAAAATAGAGAAGAATGAAAATGTATATTGTGCAAGGATGTATAATTAGAATTAACTAATGTAGTTTTTATTTCATCACATTTTTACTGCATATTGTCACACGTATGAAATATACCCAAAGGAAATTGTAATATAAGAATTAAATTTTAAGCTTATAATGTATTTTGATAGGAAGATCAATAGGTCTAACCTCAAATTAAAAAAAAAAAAAATAATAATAATGATTTTTTTTTCTGTATTTTTTTATTTTCTAAATTACTTTGTGGTTCAATAATAGAATATTTCTGTGCCAAAATAAACTATATTATCGTTTATCTGAACTAAGTAAAATTGCGTATCCAAGAATTCAATTTTGAAATTTCCTATTCTGAGAAAAACAGATTCCTTCAACATTTGACATTTGGTAATTATGTTTTAGCTATGTACCAGCTCATTTCTTTAGGTATTTAAGAATTCATAACTTCTGCATTAAGGTTTTTTTTACTAATATCTGGATTAAAATGCAAAAAAAAAATCTTGTGTGAAAGTATGTCAAGTAAAGACACACTTAATAATTTAAATAATTTTTAACAGAGCAAAATACTTTGTTTTTAATATTCTACAAGAAAAACTTACACCCAAAGTAAAAATTTACTTCATAATATTTTGTAACATAACAAACATTAGATTGCTTTTAGAAAAATATATTAATCTAGATATTTCTATTACAGAAATGTATAAATAACAACGACTTACTTGGTTCTAGGCCGTCAACTCTTATCTTGGAGACATCAACATGAGGTTGAACTGGAACCCTAAGTGGAGATTGCGGAACTGGTAGACCACCATAGTGTACATTAACTGTATAGTTTCCTGGAGTAGGAGCACAGTAGTCCACTGTATATGTATTGTCTTCATTATCTGTTAACTGGAATGGAATTTGGGTTCCTTTATCATTACTTATAAGGATTTCAGCTTCTCCTGTTAACAATAAAAATATACATTTTTACACAATAATTATAATTACTACCATTGTTTACATTGCACTAATGGTTCAGTGTAATATTTGCAACAATAAATGTATACGTGAGCATGTATACGTGGGCATGTAAAAGATAAAGCAGTTTTAAACAATTTGAATAATGCTAATGAAAAACATGAGTCTTCTGATAAATGGCAACATATTTCCAAAACTAGTCATAAGGTTAAAAATATTATAAATATTTATTATATTAAAATTACTACTGCACAACCACAAGAAGTAACTTATAACCTTGGGATAAAATAATAAATCTTTCTTCTGATGGATACATAAAAAATGCATAATAAAGATCATTGAGTGTGAGATAAATCATAAGTAGAGAATCAAATTATAAGATAAAAAATAAATGTGTTTAAAGTCCATTTTAATTATTCAAATACAAACACATGAAACAATGTAAGAGTATTAACAACTTAACCACCAAAACGCAATAACAGATAAAACCTAAAAAAAGCTAATACTAATAGTTGATTTTCGTGGAATCCTGCATCATCAATCAGTACACAAATTCTGTAATTACATAAAACAAACATTAAAAAATTTAAAAATAAGAAAACATAAATCACTATTAATAAGCACAAAATCTGCATGAACAACACAACTTCACAAAGATATTATATTTAAAATACTATGTAACTAACTTCATGGTCAGATATGCATAAATTCACTGAAAGTAAAGTAAAATTTTAGTAAAGTACAAAACTGAAAGCCGGGAGTAAAATGAATTTACAGCAGAATGAGAGTAAAATTTGAGAATTATCTCGCACTGACAAGTGTACAGTCAAAAAACTATATTTATACCTTTTACATAGTTTTAGAAATGCCATCTAATAACAGAAAAGATCACAAATTAATCCCTCAAGTTTGTTGTAATTGATATTCGATCATTATCCATCTTTTTACCTATACAGAAAACATTACATAACTAAGGAAACTCAGGGTGTAAAATACATTGTGATTGATATTATTTGAAATACCTTGTCCAGCATCACGACAGTCGATGTTGAAATGTGTTGGCGTGTTAGATTTAACTCCTTTTTCTACTCCAGGTCCAAATATCTGTACTCTTGATGGATTTAATGGCTGAGATACAAATACTCTATATGGACTTTTACTAGTTGCAACTCCACCATAATTGACCTGAAAAATTTCAACATTATAATTAATATAAAATATTCTATCTTTAAATGTAACCAAAATAACTCTAGAAAAAATAATTTGATAAATGTAGTAATGAAACTTTTAGTTTTAAAAATCATGATGTACTTTTATAATATTCTCTTGGAGTATGTGGAAACTAGATAATTATAGCAATAAATAACAAAAATATATTAACATTTTAAATGTCATAAGATCGCTGAAGGACTAGTCTAATGCTAGTGCTATCATTTTTTGTTTTTTTTTTTTTTAAAAAAATGTAATTGCTTTCCCTATCATGAATTATTTGAAGATTTAAACATCAAATTCTATATAATAATAATAATATTTATAATAATAATTATAAATATTATAACATCATATTCTAAATTATATTATTATAAAAATAATAATTATAATTTAATATAGATATTAAAAATATCTATATTATATAATAATAATAATATTATAATTCTGTATTGTAATAATAAGTGTTTTCTGGACGTCTTATAAAGCAAATTACACATTTTAAGGATGAAAAGCTGAAATTCTGATGGTATCTTATAGCCTTGGCGAGACAACAATTTTTTACATTGTTTAATCTTTATAAAGTTTGAGACACCATATTGGGTTTCAGTGACCAAAAACACTTTCATCTTTATATATATATTCGAATGAACTTACAAACATCGCAAGTTTTACAATAATTTAACAATATTATATCAGCAGTATTATTAATAATATAACGTCTGATAGATAAGTATGTCTTTTAATCACAAACACAGGTCACAGTGGGTCAGCCATTTCAATGTTTCAGGGGTAAGATCATGGATGTCTTGTAGCAAGCCTCTAAAAGATGTATTTGGGCAAACAAGGGCTAGATGAGCGATCATTTGTTCTTCAGCTCCACATCGATTGCGTCATGTGCTTTCCGCAGCTCCCCATTGGTTCAGGTTCTTATTGCAGATACCCCATGATTTGTGCGAATCCTATGGATGTTATGGATGTTACACCATTGTTTTCTGGGAAGATTAAATCCTGGTACCCTCAGAACTGGATCTGGCACAAGGTTAGTGATATTCTGACCTTGCCATAGTGATATCCAGTGAACCTTTGTATTGAATTCGTCGACCCGATCGGCAGCTGCAGCAGGTGGGTGTGTGGACCTCTGTCTCAGGTGCTGTTTGAGAAAATCTATATTGACATGAATAGGTAGAGGGGTTATCATCATATTTTTCCAGTTGTGATTTGAGGGGTGCCAGTCATCTAGTTTCAGGGGGTGCGATATTACTCAGCAATGGTAGTCACTGAACTGGAGTTGTTCTAATGGTTCCAGTTATAGTTTGCATAGGCTGGTTTAGTTGTGTGTTAACAAGTTTGATATGGCAGCTATTAATCGAAACAGGATGAAAGTGTCTTTAACACTAAAGTCAAGATGAAAGTATCTTTAATTTATTTCATAACCAAAATTTCTCCTTCTATAAAAGAAAAACATGAAATATTTCCATGAATGCACCCTTACGTAAAAGTAGATTTAGATTTTTATGTTTTTTTTTAATATTCTTCCAAAATGATAACATAAAAAGGTATTATAACTATGGTTAACATATAATAGTCAGACAAAACCAATAAGAATCCTATTATGAAAAATAATTTCAAATAAAGCTGAATGGATTTGTAAAAGTAAATTAAGAGATGATTATTACTGATATGTAGACAGCAGAATATATATAATTTCTTGCTTCTTATTTTGGGAATGTATCAAGAAAAGTAATATTAATTCCTACTTTGTGTTAATATAAAATCAAATTAATAGCAGTATAATATCAAAACAAGATAAATAACATAATGTGAAAAAAACTATTAACTTTATGGTTGGATAATGAACACAATAAGGCACTTGTAAATAATGTAAGAGAATTATTACAACATGTTGTTGGAAATATGAAATAATATTCATGACAGTTTACACTAATTGCAAACATCAAGTAAAGCTGTATATCCTACACTGCCAAAAAATATTATCATGATGAGTGCTACTGAATGTTTATTACAGTTGAATTATGAAACAAAGACCTGGCATCTGTTAAAATTTTGAATAATAGCCAATAAACATCAACTCATAAGAAACATGAAAGAGATGAATGTTTATGAGTGTGCATGCATCACTTGTGCAATTATTCTTCATTTCGGTATTACAAATACGTTAAAACTAACAACTGAATTGT
>JAAAKQ030515538.1:0-19350 GCA_010016005.3 Zanna intricata
GTTTTAGGACATCAAAATCTATAAGAAAATGTATAAAAAACCTATGCAGTTTTTTACTTGCAGACCTGTGTTATTATAGACAATATGGTGCCACAGATGAAGCTAGATTTTATCTTTAACATTAACACGGTACTAGTGTAGTGAAGAAGGGAGGATGTGGATGATCAAACCACAAAAAATTGCCTATGATTAGGTTAGTGTTTAGCCTTATCTAGGATGTATTGTTGATTAACAGCCCTGTGAGGTTTTTAATTTTAAACATTTGATTCCCCCGTTTTTAGTTTTAGTTACTCCCTTGACAGGAAAAATTACTACGTGTATTACATACATCATTTTTCTACCTTGTTTACTTAAGCCTTAAAATCAGCTCTAAATCGGAGCATTTTAAATGCAAAATTTTTGATTTTTTCACAAGTATTTTAGTATGAAGGGACATCAGTACTAATATTTATACCATTTATATGCAAGCTTCTGTGATGAATTAATTCATCAATCCAAAACAAAAATTAAACTCATAATCCTGTAATTTTAAAGAAAGTAGAAGTTATATTTATTTACTTTTTGCGACTTGTATATACTTTAAAATTTCATTTAGTCTGTTCTAAGATCAAAACTTGTTGAAAAATATTGTTGAATTAATGTTGACTGGGAATATTAATGATGGAGGAAATGAATTAAAAATTGGTGTTATGGAGGAAAAAGAGAAAATCGAAGAGGATGAAAAGGGAGTTACAATACTGAGATCTGAATTTAATAGAGCATTAAAAGATTTGAATGTCACAAAGGTTCGTGGGATAGACAGGATTCCAGCAGAATTACTGTGAGTGCAGGTGAGGAAGCAATAGATTATACAAACTGGTGTATAATATTTACGAAAAAGGGGAAGTTCCGTCTTCAAGAAGAGTGTTATTGTCATGATTCCAAAGAAAGTAGGAACAGATAATTGTGAAGAATACAGAACAATTAGTTTAACTACTATTGCATCAAAAATCTTCAACTAATATTCTGTACAGAAGAATTGAGAGGAGAGTGGAAGAAGTGTTAGCAGATGACCAATTTGGTTTCAGGAAAAGTATAGGGACAAGGAGAGCAATTTTAGCACTCAGATAGATTAGTAGTAGAAGGAAGATTATAAAAAAACAAATTTATCGCTTCCTCACCTTCACTGCATAATAACTCTGCATGTATCCCATCTATCTTAGGAGCTTTTGTGCCCTTCAAATCTTTTAATGCTTTATTAAATATAGATCTCAGTATTTATTTCCCTTTTCATCCTTTTCGACTTCCTGTTCTTTCTCTGTAACACTAGTTTCTAATTCATTTCCTCTGTATAATCTTTAATATATTTCACCCACCTATCGACATTTTCTTTGGCGTTATAAATCAGTGTAAAATCTTTATTTAACTCATTATTCGATTTTAATTTACCACAAAATTCTCTTTAATTTTCCTATATGCTCTTTCTATTTTATCAATAAAAGTCGATATTAGTTGTCGATATTTCTTTTTACCTTCCTTATAACTAGCATTCTTATACTTTCTACATTCATCCATTAGCTACAGTATATCCTCTGATATCCAAGGTTTTCTACCAATTCTCTTTGTTTCGCCCAAGTTCACTTCTGCTGATTTAAGAGTTTCCTTTTTAATATTCTTCCATTGTTGTTCTTTATTTTCTACCTTATCGTCTTTACCAGCTTCTTGCGATGTCCTATTCAAAAATCTTATTTACTTCCTCTTCCTTAAGCTTCTCTCATTTCCATTAATTCATCTGACTCCTTCTCTTCAGATTTTTAAACCTAATCTCACATTTCATTAATACTAAATTATGGTTGCTATTAATGACTTCTCCTGAGATTGTACAAGACTACACTTCATTCACATTCATACACATCATCCTCACTCATCCTCTGAAGTAATACCTTAACGGTAGTTCCGGAGGCTAAACAGATAAAAGAGAGGATGTAGTTTGCAGTCGAGGAGTTTATTTCTAAATGTTTGTTTAACCATGGTATATTCTGTCTGATACCTTTCAGTATCATCAGACCTTTTCCATGTGTATATTCTTCTATTATGATTTTTAAACTAGTTGTTGGCAATTACTAAATTATTCTTCCTGTAAAACTGAATAAGTCAGTCTCCACTTTCATTCCTTTTGCATAGCCCGTTTTCACCCACAGTATTTCCTTCCTTGCTTTTTCAAGTGCTTGCATTCAAATCTCCAATTATTAAATTTTCATCCCCTTTTATGTGTTTAATTACTTTGTCAATTTTTCATATATACATTCTACCTTATCATCATCATCATGGGCACTTGTATAGGTGTTAACAATCTTTATTGACTTAGGTTCTTTATTTTATCACTAAGCTTTTTGAAATACTCTACTCTCTTCCCTATCTTCTTGTTCATTATGAAATCTATTCCTTCCTGCCCTTTATTTGATGCTGAGTTAATAAATAGCTAAAAGCAACTGACCAGGATTCATTTTCCTCTTCCCACCAAACTTCGCTAATTCTTACTACATCTACATTTAACCTGTCGTGTAACTAATTAAACATTACTAATTAATATTGCAACTAATTAGTTACCTCATATGTAATCAAATAATAAATTTTGCCTTTTATATTCCTCTTGAAACTATGGAGAGGAGTGGAATTGAAAGTTGTCAATAGTAGCAAGTTAATAATCAGTAGTTATCTAAAGTTACAAACTTACTGCTGTTGGAAGTAGCACATCTTCCTTGTGTAGTATGGTTATCTCAACTGACTTTCCTACAAACTGTTCATAAATTTTGTTTTCAGTATTATTTGATATAAATGTTATTAAATGATAGATACTGCTTTAGTGTTACTACAGCTGGATACTAAGAAAATAATGGATAGTCGTTTTATGTAGGACTTATGAAGAGATAGTTGTTTTATGTTTTATAGCCTCAAATGTTCAAATGATTGTCATTTGTATTAAAAAAATATATATATAAATAGAGGTTATGTTTTATGTTATACACTTTATTGAAAAAAAATTTGTTGAAAAGGCAGAAATCTCTGTATTGTTATTGATTTTGATGTCACACTTTATATTTAAATTATGCTCATCATTTTGTTGGTTATGTTACAACTACTTATGTTCTGTGCATTTATGTAAACCTATTTTTTTGTTTTTGAAGGGCACCAGATGGTACATGTCTTCTTACTAATTGTGAAGATAAGAAGTTAAGAATTTTTGATTTACCTACGGAGTTATATACACAGAAAGAGTGGAGTAACAATATAGTACTTCCCGAATTAAAAAAGACACTTCAAGTTAAAGAGGGTGGTAGTATATATGATTATTGTTGGTATCCATTAATGAATTCATGGGACTCCGCAAGTTGCTGGTAAATTGTTAATAGTTTTCTTACACCATAAAAATGTAAAATTTAAGTTATGTTTATTTTTATATTAAAACTGGCTAGTCTTCTGATTTAAATTTTATTTGATTTTTATTAATTACCACTAATTTTTTTTAAACAAATGCTCATTTTAATTCTTAATTGTCTCAATAGTTTAGAATGGCTAACTATATTCTTTGTTTGATAACTGTTACTTATTGTATGAAGTTTACCAGGTAAATAGTTGCATTTGCACTTTTAATTCATTTCAGCAATTACCAGTTTGCACATGTTTACTAATATCCTTTAATCATTGCCACTTTTTACATCACATTAAAATCTTTTTATATTTATGGGTTTTTATTCATAAAAGTAGGCTTAAATTTGTTTTAAGTCAGTTGAATGGTCTTTTGATTGTGGAGATAAGTCTGTAATTTATTTACGTTTACTAGGAATGTGACGTACATAGGAAGTTTATTGGTTGATTTTTAAAGTATATGGGGAAGTTGTGATGGGCAACAGCACAACTAGGAGATATGTTTAATGAAAGGTTGTGAATATGCACAGAGAAGCTCAAGTGGGTAATTGTCTTTATTGAATTATGATTTTGTGTGAAAAAAGAAGATAAACATTCACTTCGATTGATGTTTCCCAATTTCTACATTTGCTTTAGAGTTTTTGGAATTATTATTACATTTGTTGAATGAGATACATACAACATTTGAATTATTGAAAAATTATGCTTATTAGCTGTTCAGGATGCTCAGAAAAGAAAAGAGCAGACATCTTACAAGTGCTTTGATGTATGTGAAATGTTACTGGAAGAACATCAAATGTTGAGTCAAGTCATATTGTGATAAAAAATGTTACTTGTTTTGTCACACGTTATTTCTTAATTGAAATAATATTCCTTATAGTGAAAAAATACTACAACCTGATTGATTACAAGATATTTGTAAATCAAGCAGATGCATTATTACTCATTGTATATATATATATATATATATATATATACTGTTATAAAAAGAGGAAGAGGGTATTTTTGTTTGTTCAGAATAAACAAAAAACTACCTGATCAATCGCAACCAAATTTTTACTCATGTTTCTTGGAATAACTGAGAAGGGTTTTAGATATATTTTATCTTGAAAAAAAATTTATAGTTGTGGATTTTTGCCAGTTGAAGCAAAATTTTAATGAATTGAATTAATGAACTGTGCTTCTCTGTCACTGTGTGAGCAGGGTTTGAACTGAATGATTCGAATCAATAATATTAAAAATATTATTATAAAATATGAATGAATAATATTAAAAATAAAATAATATTAATTAAATTTTAAAAAATTTCTGTTTAACAATAATGGGCTTACCATGAGGACTGGAGGACTGTGTGGGAGGCTAGAATGGTGAGATATGCAAGCATCTCTTGGGAGGCTAGACCAATCATCATCAACGTAACAAATGGGGTCCCCTGGGGTGCTGTTTTGAGAGATGCAGTGGGTCTTTTATAATATCTCTGCAAACTGTTGTCCAATTTTTAAAATTCAAACAGGGTATTTGTTAGTAGGTTGAAGGCTAACTTTTACATGCACCAGGTACATAAACTTTTGATCTAACAGATCACAGTTGTTTAAAAATGTATATAAACATACAGTGCGGAGGTCCAGAATGTGGAACCCTCTGGGTAGATGGGAATGGCAACCGAAGCAAGCTCTGTGGCCATGGGGTTGGCCTCTTGACCCCCAAGGAGCCCCTGAGTTGGATTGAGATTCGACTGAGCTAAGCTCAGCCTCGAGGATCCAGGTTCTCACTAGTATTTTATATGTGTGCTATATTCGCATAAGTGGTATTTGATGGAATTAATACTATGAGATTCAACAACACATTCTGTTCTGAGTCATTGGAAATTACATTGTCCTCCAGATTAGAAGATACTTGATGTTAAATTGTGGCATTGACTTGCTTTATGATAATGTTTGGGTAAATTGTGCTATTGTCAATTAAAATCTAAAATTGTTGGGTAATATTTGGATCAGCCCTCTTAGAGCTTAAACTTCACCATTGTGACTTCTACATCGTCTTACACTTTTCAGGGGGTCATTTTTTTTACTATTGTTTATAAATGTAATTTCAAGATATCTTTTGTTGTATTTGGACTCAAAGACACATTCTTCTACTAATTAAATGACTTTATTACATTAGCATGTCACTTTAAATTATGTATTTGGACAACTTCATCCTGGGGGGGGATAAAGGTAATTTTTTTGCTTTTTTTATTTATTATTGTTAAACTTGATATCTTCAGACTTTATTAACTTTTTTTTTTTCTAACTTCTGAATATGGATTGTTGATGCCATTCTCTGGCCTCTGTGGCGAAAGATAGCATCTCGGCCTTTCATCTGGAGGTCTCGGTCAGGTATGGCATTTTTACACACACTATAAATTATTCATCTCATCCTCTGAAGATATACCTAACGGTGGTTCCAGAGGTTAAAAAAAAGGTGGTTATAATCTTGGTAGACACATTTGCCAACTGTGTCAGATTTTTAAATTATACCTCTTTTTCAATATTTTGAAAAATATTTTTTATGTCTGTTGTACATAAAAGGAATAATTTTAAATTGAAATTTAATCAGAGTGTATGTCCAGATAGTGTGTTAATTTATTTCATTTAAAGAGATTATATTTTGTAGTAATTTCTAATATTATATTTATTTATACGTAAGAACATATGTTTGCACCTATATTTGATGTGTACATTTCCATTGATATGAAATACTGTTTCTTTCTGTTACTTAATTATAAAATTTATTACTGTTTCTATTAAAATTGAATTATCTGGAATAAAATGTATTTAACTAATTTACAAAAAGTATATTAAAAAAAAAATTAAAAGTATTTTTAAATCTAATAAATAAACAAAAATAAGTTTGGTTAGGAATTTGTTGTAAACAATAATTTTTTCCCCAATTATACAGTTGTAAAAGCTGTAAATAAGACTTTAATTGCTGGAATTAATTGTATAAAGGGTATCGCTTCTTGCAATAACTAACTTATGTTTAAACATTGAAGTATATTGTTTTATTTTTTTAAATGCAGACAGATTATGTTTGATGTATAATTAATTTGGTGTCATAGCCAAACAATTGTAGGTTAACATGTGTGACAACTGTTATTCTCAATAATGATGACTATTTAAAAAAATAACTAGGATTTCATGTGAATCGATTAGAGAAAGTAAGGAATGAAGTTTTCTGTACCATGATTATACTATTCATGATAAAGCAATACAAGCAATTCTTCAAGATTTTTTTGTGATTATGAAATTATAAACAAAAATAATTTGTTCTACATAATATACAGAAATGCATTTGTACAGTAAATCACAAAGTTAACAAATTGGTAAAAAAATTTTCAATAGCATTAATGAGTTTTTAAGCATAAGTGAGGGGAGTGTAGTAAATGGATTGGACTTAATTTGTATTTTTTTCTTTTTCAAATTTGTGTGTCTTTTGAAGAGAAGTTATTTATTTGGTTGTGGACATTTAAATTATATTAAGAATTCATTATTATTATTTTGATATATGGAATTTTATTAGCTTCAGTTAATATTAGAGTAAAAATTTTTATATAAAATCATCCGGTTATTTATGATATTTTTTTGCAAATTAATGTAATAATTTATTTCAGTTTTACCTTACTATTTTCTGTAATATACTTCTTACACTGTTTTTGTACTTTATTTTTATGTACCTGTTGTATTTATCTGTTTATTATTGGTTTTGATTAATGATATATCAGATACTTCCATATATGTAATGATTAACATGTATTGTTGAAAAATTATAAATAGATTTTTGTTACTAATCGTGTATCTTTTAAATTCTCTATTGCAGTTTTGCAAGTTCATCTGCAAAAGAGCCTGTACACCTATGGGACGCATACACTGGAGAGCTAAGGGCAAGTTATAGAATTCACAATTAGTGAGTATATTTCTCTTTTTCAAAATAATCAAAAAGCAAATGTAAAGGAAGCAACCTCAGCAAACTGAACAAAGGCAATAACTTTTGGTCTGTTGCAATTCACTGTATACTGCAAAAAAAAATCCTGAGATAATTGTATAGCTAGAAATCTCTAACGTAATCCTACAGGTTCTGGATTTATTTTATACAAGTCAATCTCCAACATAAAATTTAGTAATATTGTAAATTTCACTTCATTAGTTCATTGTAGAGCTAACATTTTCTTCTAAATTTTATTAGTGCAGTATTTAGTTATTTTATGGATAATTGTCAAGGTTCAGACAAAGGTACCAGATACTATCTAGTTAAATATAGGCAATTTTTATCCAATATTATTTTTGCCTCTCTGATGTACAGTATAAGAGCCAATGTATTGAAATCTGGCTTTGGCTGAAGGTTTGTTCATTGTTTATTCTTACTTCATTTTTCTATTTCAGATTCTGTTCCTGTTCGTGTTGTGGAATTTCAGATTTAGGTGGATGATCTTGGTTTATTTAAATTCACTGTTATATTTTTGCTGGTTCATTTTAACTATTTTATGGTGGAATTTTATTTCATGTTTTAAATTATAAAATTAATACTGGTATTCTATTCTTGTGTAAACATTTTTTATATTTGGTAATATCGGTTCATTTCTTATAGATATCTGTTTATATTATAACACCTCTTGTTCAACTCCCACCTATACATCACCTTTTTTTCTGCTTATACATCACCCCTTGTAATTTTATTGAAATACCCCAGCAAAAATCTTTGATTACATCTGATGAATTTCCCAAAACCAAAATTTTAGCTATCCCCCCACTTACTTCAATTGTTAATTTTCATCTAACTTTTGATATCTAGAATTCCATGACAACAGTAAGTAGTAGAAGAATTTCCTTATGTTAAGGATGTGTAAACATCCATATAAAATAGTTGCTCACTTAAATAACTTTTAAGTAGGCCTATTTAATTTTTTCAACTGTGAAAGTGCTATGAGTAACTTTTTTGTTTTAGTACTGAAGAGGGTGATTTAATACTGAAGAAAATTTGTTACATTGAGATATAGGACTGTCATTTATTATCATTTTTAATTATTGTAGAAACTTGATAATTTTTCATGTTTAGTGACTGGAATTTTAATTATGGTAATAGATATCTGTAGAAAATTGTATGAGAGAATGATTCGTAAATAATTAACACAATATCAGACTTGCGCACAATAATTTATTTAACCCAAAAAGAAACTCTTATTATACTTAACAAAATATATATGAAACATTTTAAACTTTTGTGCAGTTAACAACGGCAGTGTCACTGATCGGAACTAAGTACAATACTTACTGAGTCAATCATCAGTTCCCTCATTTTACTTATGTATTATCCATTGTACTTCTAGAAAACACTAGAAAAGTCTATTTGCTTCTATTACTAATTTCTACTCTTATTTATAAATACAATTAATTCTAAACAAAATAAATAATTACATTAATTATAAAACTAAACTTTGTCAATGCAAATTACCAAACAAAAATTTATTCTTCTGTAAAAATATTAATACAAAGATACAATTTTACTGTTTCTAGTAGGTTCCATAACTTTCTGCCAAATTTGAAAGTGCATGTTTTTACACAACAAAGACTGAACTATTTTAGTATTATTAACATAAATATGAAATATTATTAACAAGATTGTATTATTAAATAATATTAAAATAAAAATGTAAGAATGTTTATTACTTTAATTATTTATTTTGTGGACTTCAATATATATGGGGAATTGTAATAATTTTGATAAAAACCTTTGTACTACAAAGGTTTTTTATACGACATTTTTCATGTCATTATAAAATAAAAATTAATTTTTTAATAATATAAGTAATTTCTTTGTACTTCTTTTTTTAGAAACTTTATGGTGAATTTATTTACAGAGTATGTTAAACATAATTATTTCAGATCTCAGTTAAAATTTCTCGAACAGTGTGTGAGAGATTTCTTTGAAACCATTTTTTGCACTATTTTTTCACTGCTAAGTTACTTATTTATTGCAATATAGTCTAAAAAATTTTACATTATTTTATTGTTTGTACGAAGTTAATAATTGTAAAGTTTGATTTTAGTTTATAGTTCTATCATTTTAGTAATATGTCTCAATTTCATCTCAGTGAATAATTTGAGAATAAGAAATGTTTTTATTTTCTCTCATCTTCCCAGTTTATGGTCTTGTTTGTAATTTGTTCAATTATTTTTTCTATGATTTTTTAAAAATCTTATATTTTAAATCTAAGCCATTCCATCTAATCAGTCATTAATATTAGCCTGCTTCGTTGGAAGAGTATGAATATCTGTACACATTTCAGAAATTTTATTTTCTGGAATTGTTTAATTTTTCCTTAAAAAATTTTTTTAAAATCTTACTGCAAAATTTTATTGTAAAGAGTTATTTCATTTGAAACATTTTTTGTAAGATTGAAAACTAAACACTAATAAGTTGTGAATCATTTTCAGAATTCGTCTAGATTTGACTTTGATTATTCTTTCAAAGGTGATTAATTTTAGAATATGATAATAAATTATGTGTCCATTGAATTGGTTCTTTAAAATTTATTCAACTATTTTAAATTAAATAATTTTATGCTGTGCTATATTTTGTAGTTTCTACTTATTTTAAGCTAACATTATATATTGTTATATAATTAGTAGTATTTGTACTAGATGCTACTGTTTAGATCTGGGAGTTGAATTACAAATGGGGTTCTTGGTTATAGAGATGGGACCGTAAGCTATCATAGCTGGGAGTATGTAGTGAGTTGTGATGAGGTGATGGCATTACATTTATCTTCCTTTGCAGTGAAAATGAGTACCAGTTACACAGCATGGTGAGCTTCTGAATTATTATTTAAAAAATCTTTTGATTGTATAAGATGACATTAAAATTGCATCATTCAGATATGGAACCTGATACTGATAGACCACTGTGTGTGATTCCCAAGTTTTCATTTTAAAGTTATTCAATTGATAAATTCAAATTAATTGTTAGATAATATAATAACATTGTTATTGACTTTTAATTGTAGTATGTGTATTACATATTTAATATTTCTTTTATTTCAGTGCTGAAGAAATAGTAAGTCCTCTTTCCCTGAATTTTAGTCCAGATGGAGCAAAACTATTTTGTGGTTTTAAAAACAACGTGGATGTTTTTGAAGTACAATATCCTGGAATTAAACCAGTGACTTTTAACATAAAAGGTATGTATTTAATTAAATAGCTTTAATTTTTAATTGGTGAAGTCTATATGAGTTTGAAAATTGTTAATATATATTAAATTAGTCACCTGTTAATGCCTCAGTATGCTCTTTAGACATCTATCATGTAAGTGAGTGCATATGTGATGAGATTTTGCAATGCAGTTTTAAACTAGGATGTTCAGTTTACAGTACTCTTAGTAATGATAAGGTGAGAATAGACAAATCTTAAAAATCTTTCAGCTGCTGTTAAAATAATTTTTTTTTTAAATTCTGTTAACTTACATTTCCCACATTGTTTTTTGTCTTAAATTTGGAATGGAATCTTTGAAATCCCTCTGGGAATAAACTATATTCTATTTTTGTAAACTTTATTTTAAAGTTTTATTGTTTAACATGTTTGGGTTATTCTACAATCCAGAGAATTTCAAATTTTTACATCCATTTTCAGTTTGTTTTCTATGCGAATTTATTTACAAGCTTAGCAGTTATTATTTACTATTATGTATTAGTTATTTTCTTGTCAACAATTAAAGTAAATAATCTCTTTTTGTAGAAATTAATTTAGCATTATCTATTTAATATTCGGATGACAAAAATACCGCTTTTTATTTAATTGAAAAATAAATATTTTCTGCTTTAATCTTGTGTTTAGCTTAATATAATTTATTGTGTAATTTAATTTGTTTTTTAAATAAATTATCTATGAACAATATAAATAAAATTTTGTGCTATAAAATTGTATTCTCTTTAATTTTTAAACAGTTTACATTGAACAATTGTTTTTAGCTCTAGGAGATCAGTCGGGATTGGTTTCAACGATTGCAGTAAATCCTTCTGTAACAGAACTTTTTGCTGTTGGTACTTATCAAAGGACAGTCGGTGAGTTTTATTTTTCCATAAAACATATCAGAAATATTATTCATTTTGAGTGTAAGATATTGCATATCATTTTGATTTTTAAAATGATGGGAAAAGATAGGCCACTGGTTATTCTAGCAGTTAAAAACCTCTGACCACTTGAGGTGGAATTGTTATTTATTATTATATTTTCAAATGTTGGTATATCTGGTTAATATTTTTTTTTTTTGTTAAAATTTAATTATAGTGCAACATCTTGTCTTGAAATAGTTTTACAGTTAAAAAGATATTTGGTTTTATGGAATTCTATTAAATAAAAACTTATTCAAAAGTGAGGTAATGATAAATCACAGTTATGGTAATATAGAGTATAATAGTGAATTGAACAAATTCAACTAGTTTTCACTATAAAGTAGGTTTAAATGTTACAGGAAACTTCTAGAATTGGAATTTAAACTTTTTAAGTTCTATAAAGAAGTTAAAAAAGAAAACTGTGAAAATTGAGAAGATGATTTACATCATAATTTGAAAATATAAGTAGAAAGTCGAAGACACCTAAAATCTATTATTATAGCAAAGACTCATTGTATTACATCTATAGGGACAACATTATGTTATATAAAGAATCTCTGCTGTTTTATTTATTGTGTTTTTGATTAATTTTGCAATATTAAAAACAAATTGAAGAATTTCTCAATTCTTAAATTTTCATTCTTTGAAATTTTATATTTTGACACCAACAGAGTGAAGAAATGTGAAAGAGGGATTATGGACTGAAAAAGATGGAAGAACTTATAGACATAGAACAGATTTCAAGACATTGAACAGATAAAGCATATTTTAAAATTTACGAGTATCTACTCTTCTATTATTGGTTTATTGCTTAATAATTATCTTTTTCTTTTTTATGGCTGAACCTTACAGAAATACAGTTGTAATGTCATTATCAGTCAGCTATTGTGACAGCTGTTTTGATTCTGTAGGATTCAGTTTCAAACTCTTGTAAAATTGTTATTAATTTACTTGAAATGTATTATTTTGTGTTGTAATTTCCTTTGTTGGATTTCAAGTAGTTTGCCCAATTCAGGAGTATTTGGCCGTAATATAATTTAAACCACTTAGTTAATACGTGGGTTATTTATTTTAAGTGAACTACTTAGGTACTTGCATGTTGTAGATGAGGAAAAAAAAGAAAAAAAAAGAGGAAAAAAAAGGATTTATTTATTGATAACTATTGCTGCATGAAATATTTTGCTTCATATCAAGTATTTCTCTTTTACATTTTGTAGATGTAAAAGTGAAAACAAATTGGAAATATTTATTAATATGAAGAATTTTAAAATAAGAAGACCTGGAAAATTTTTTATTAATTAAATACTCTTAACATGAGTTTAAAATGATTCCTTTATTGTTTGTAAAGCAGCTGTTTTTTTTTTATTAAATTTCAGTTTCTTGGATGTGACTGTTTTATTGAATGTTTTTTTTTGTAATTTTATCAGAATTTATTTTTAAATTGGTAGAAACAATTTGCATGTAACATTAAGCATTTGGAATAAAAAATCATTTACAAGAGTATATAAATGAATTATATATATATATATATATATATTGATAATAATTTTAAAAAAATTTGTTCTAGGTTAAAAGTTTTACTTTATTTAAAACAATATGGTAAATAATTATACAATTTTCTGTTTCAGGCTTGTATTGTGAAAAGGATAAGTGTGCGATTTGTATTTTTAGTGGACATAGTGGGGGTTTAACTCATATGTTATTTTCCCCTGATGGATCTCGTTTGTATACTGGTTCTAGGATGGATCCAGAGATAGTATGTTGGGACTTACGTCAGCCTGGAAAAGTATTATTTTCACTTTGTCGTACTGTCACTACCAATCAGAGAATTTATTTTGATATAACTCCTGATGGAAAAACTCTTGTCTCAGGTATTTGAAAAATAATAGCAATTGCTACTGTATTGATATATGACCTGGTTTTCAGCTAAATAACACTATTTAAAAACGACACTCTAAACTGCAACTCTTAATTTAGATCATTATTCAGCCAGTTATGACATTAATCTAAAAAAAAAAAAACTTTCTCTTAATTTTTCCCAAAGAAAGCTAAAAAAAGGTTTGATACTCAATACAATATTTGAACAATGTTAAAATTATCTTTGTGAAAGATTATTTAAGTTTGATTTTATATTGAATTCATTTGAAAAATTATGTTAAGTTGTAAAACAATGTAGTAGTCTTTTACATTTTTGATACTTCAAGAACAGTTTACTTGATTTTGAAGAATTGAATACCAGTATTAAATTGCATCTATTTTAAACATTTTATTGGTGTTATCAATATAGCCTTTCTCTTAACTTGATTCTATTAACAACTCAAATTATTTTTATATGAAAAATAGAGTATGATATAATCTCTTGATTTGTCTTACTTCTCTTGTATTGTTTAATGTATCTGGATAAATTAATGCCTCAACCTTTCCTAAAGGCCCAATCATTGCAGTAGAAAAAGAATCATTCAGATCAGCAATGCAGTTCTCAAGTTTTAAGTGAACTTTGTTACAAACACTCAGATATTCTGATTATTACATATAGATATTTGCATTTTCTAGAAAAACAGAAATAGTTACATGATTTTTCTCAGATTTCAACAATATTTTCTATCAAAAAATATCATCTAGTTTACATCTTTAATTAACAGTAGTGAATGAAATAAATTTATAACTATCTTATTCTACTAAAGCATTTGTTTGTGTGTCTGTGTCTTCATCCCCCTTAGCTTAGCACCAGAATGAACAGATCACTAGTGGAAAATCCTGATTCATTAGTATATGTCTCGTGGTGGTCAGGTTATATAACACTGCTCAACAAAAAATTACCTTTTTTTTGCCACAAAAATTATAATATGTGTACTTATTAGTATTTTTTTATGCTGAAATTAAAAATATACCTGATTTTTCTCTATCAAGTAAGGTTTTTGAGTGACGAATGATTTAATTTTTTTACTTTTTTACACCATACAGTAAAATACATGCTTACCTAGAAGATGGAAGAGTCAGGTTTCTTGCCATATTTTCTGTTTTTGTTGTATTCTATTTCAGGTCTATCTCTTTTAAGTGTCCAACAATAGTCTTCAAGAATGTTTGGGTCTCACGTTCCCTGATATTGTTTTTCTATAGTTGAAATGTCCTGATGGAATCGCTCTCCATGTTCGTTGTTCACTGCTTCAAGATTTTCTGGAAAGAAATTGAGTTGGGAATGCAAAAAATGGATTTTCAGTGACATTGACCCCCATGAGTCTGTATGATGTTAAAAGATCATTTACTATTTCTTTGTAATTTTCTTCTTTTTGATTTCCTAAAAAGTTTTTGCAGACACTCTTTAATGATGTCCAAGCAAATTTCTTGGCCTCATTCAGTTGATTATCAAAGTTATTATCTTTTATCAGTTCCTATATGTGTGGTCCTATGAATATATCCCTTCTTTAATCTTAGCTTCACTGATTCTGGAGACTTATTTTTTAAATAAGCAAATCCTGACCGATTTCAATCCATAGCTTTGACAAAGTTCTTCATAAAACCAATGTTTATGTGAAGTGGAGGCAAGTACACTTTTTTTGGATCAATCAACTGATTATTTTCAACATTCTTTTCTCCAGGATTAAAACATACTCTCTTCGGCCATTCCTTCTTCATGTATTGATTACATCTGTCTCTACTGTCCCATTCACAAAGAAGGCAGCAATACTTCATGTAACTAAGCTGTAGTCCCAGTAGAAGTGCAATAACTTTTAAATCACCACAGATATGCCATTCAAATTGTTTATAATTTATTTTATTCAGTAACAGTTTCATGCTTTCATAAGTTTTTTTTCATTTTGGCAGCATGGACAAGTGGTGTAGACAGAAATTTGTTTCCAATGTGGAAAAGTATAGCTTTCATGCTATCCTTTGTAGAATCTATAAATAAATGTCATTCCTTTATTTTGTATTCGTGACCAAGGGCTTTCATAAGACAACCAATATTATTACAGAAAACAACTTTATTTTTAATAGAAAAACAGTTTTCAAATTCATTTTGTTTATTTCTAAATGCAGTAACATTTGAAATTTTGTGATGGAGGAGATTCCAATCTTTTAATCAGGAGCCCAAAAGTTCAGGTTGACTTTAGAAAGATTCAAATCTCGAACAGGTCATTAAAATCTTCCTGAGTGAGAAGATGAGGTTCAGAAGTTGAAGCTTGATCACTAGTTAAATCATCATCACAGCTGTCATCAGATTTATTTTCTGTTTCTTCATCACTTATTATTATACTTTCAGGAGAATTTGGCACTTGCACTTCTTCACCGTGAGGAACAGGTCTGATAGCAGAGGGTAAATTGGGGTATTTTATAGTATGTTTTGATTCAATCAAAAGTAAGAGTCTGTGCAATGATCTCTTGGTTCCCTCCAGATCATTGGCACAGCGAATTTCATGCATGGAGATCTTTTAACCCATTTTGAAAGAAGAGTGACACAAGTAATGCAACAATAATGAGGAGCCCAGGTCTTATTTTGGTCACCAACTTTACATCCGAAATAAAGTTTGTAACACTTTTTAATGTATGGAGTAAATATGCGCAGTTGATTTTTTAACATTAACTTGCCACAAATATAACAAAAAGAGCTTGGTTTATTTACACAGTTTCTAGGCATTGTGTCACTTGATGTTTTAAACACATAAAAATTACTTAATTGTAAATTAAGGAAATACACAATTGAACAAATTTAGAGACACATCTGAATGCTTACTAACCGAAATTTGAATGCATACTGCCTGAAACTGGCAACTCTTATGATTAACCATAGTTGTGCCACATTTCTGAATTAGTCAGCATGAATCATGTTGTGTAAACATAATTTCTGTACTCAGTTTTGACTAATCTCTATAAATATCTGTTACAAATTACAGTTCTGTTGTACTAAAAGTCATCAACAGTAATATGTAACAATATTATATACAGCATAATAGGTAATGATGAATAGGGCATAACAAAAAAACAAAGGGTGATAGAAAAATTCTGAGAACATTTTTGAAATCTGCGAAAAAATTATTTTTAGAATGTCAATTTAGTTGCTTTGTGACAAAAGCTTTGTTGACCAGTGTTATTATGGCTATACCATATATATATATATATTTTATTTATTTCACATATATATATATATATATGTGAAATATGTATTGATACATTTATCAAAGTTTTAGTACTTTTTAACTGGATCCAAATTTTCACATGAAAATCGCAAATATCTCAAATGGTTGGTTCAAACGCTCTGGAAATTTTTTTTGACCTTCTTCTTGATGATACTACATCCGCTCCAGGTGGTATCCGTCATATGATAATAATTTCATGTGCCCTCAGGGTGTTATTTGTAAATTGGGGAGGGGGTGTGATGGGGTGCCACCATAGTATCTCTGCAACCACTCGTCTGATTTTCACAATTCAAAAGGTGTATGTAATAGCAGGTTGAGCATCTAACTGCTTAATCCATCGGTTACACTTTTGATTGATTGGATCTTGGTTATCTGGAAATTAAATCGTTTAGCCGTATGTTTTGATTGCACTCACCCACTGTAAAATGTACCGAACCAATCTTTTGCCAAGTACACTCAAATCTGTGCACTACTGCAGCTGTAAAGTATTATAAACTTATGAAGACTAACAAGTAGAAAATAAAAAATATGTAAAATTTTATTTTAAAACACCACTCTTAAATTAAACGCACTAGATGTAAAAAATAATTTTAGCATGGTATCTCAGAATGGATTTATAACAAGCTTTGATTTGATGGTAATATGTAAGATTATGTGAAAGTCATAGCTTCAAATTAGAAATTTGATGTTTTTGCCAATCTTTTTTTATGCGTGATGAATGATCTAAAGAGTGGGATGCAGACGCATATAAGAAAAAATTGGCAGAAACATCAAGTTTTAATTTGAAGCTATGACTTTCATATAATCTTACTTATTACTATCAACCTTTGTTATCAAATCCGTTTTGAGATACCACCTAAATTATTTTTTACCTTTTAGTGCATTTAAGAGTGGTGTTTAAAAATTTTTTTTACATATATTTTATTTATTTATGTAATTGTTTTTCTTTATAAAATAATGAACTATAACCAAAAAGTAACCAAAAGTAGCCTAGTAATTGGTACCAATTACTAGTGGAAAATTCTGATTTTGTTAGTATTAAAATTTCTATAGTTAAATGTCTAATTTAACTTTGATTTTATTAATTTTCATCATTCAAAAAAAAAATATTTTTACACAAGAGGTAATCAGTTTTGGATACCTAATAATTCCATTCTGAGACACCGCCTGCCAGGATAACCTGCTTGGAGGACCTAGCTGCAGGGCCCACCTATGGCATGCCCTGCAGCTAGTAATAAACAATATATATATATTTTTTTTAAATGGTAAGGTCTTCTTTGGGCCACAAAGAACCTTGACTTGATGAGTTTCAACTTTCTTGTCCCCACCTCATTCACTCGCTAATAGTTCGTCAGTCCACTTCTTATGTTCTTATGTTCGTCAGTCCACTGTAAATCCATTCCACATACCTGTTTTTGTTCTTTAAATTGCTTCCAATTATCTGTATTTTTTCTGAAAACATTCCTGTCAGCCATCTCTTCTTCCATGATGCCCATTTCCATCAGATCACTTCTGATTTCCTTAACCCACCAGTTTGTTGTGTTTCTGAGTCTCATAAGATGATCAAAAGTCAATTTTGTCAGCTGGTTTGTGTTCATCTTCTTTAGGTGTTCATAAAATTTAGTTCTTTTTTTTCTTGCCGTCATCATGAAAGTTTCCATTTTCTTGTAGTTTCTTATTGCTCTGTAGTCACTACTCTCCTTTCTTTTTCCAAGTATTCCTTAGTATTCTCCTTAAAATACTTAAAAATTTCCTTAGTATTCTTCATTCCCGCTTTTCAATTCCCTATCCCTTAGGGGATCCCCAATCCCTTATTCTGTTCATCATTCTGCAGTGTATAATCCTTTATGACAGTGTTGTAATGTCTTATCTTTGCTTTTATGGATGTACTTTTTCTGTTGTATTGATTCTTTGTTATTTTGTAGGCTTTTCCCTTTTCTTAATCCACATTTGTATTGCTGATTTATCCAGTCTGGTTGAATCCATTTTCCAAGATATTTGAAGCTGTTGACCCTATGGATCTTGTCGTATCTTATTTCCAGATATTTTTCATTCTTATGTTTCCATGATATATATTCAGTTTTTTCAAAAGAGATAGTGCAGTTTTTTGTGCCATTTCTTGTAGTTTGTCAATCATTATCCATGTATCTTCTATGTTTGATGTCAGACGAACTATATCACCCACAAATGCTAGGTGTCTACTGCTAGGTTGTTTTTTTTGTCCCAATCATATTTCTTCAATATTCTCTTTTTCTAGTTGTTTTCACCATTCCCTGATGATTTTTCCAGTTCAGTGTTAAAAAGCGTTGATAATAGTCCATCCCCATGCCTCAACTCCTGTCTTGATGTTGAAGACTTCTGAAATTTCACCCATGAATTTAAATTTGAAGGTTGTACATGTTAAAGTTTATTCTGTAATTTTGTGGGTGTTCCTGTCTATGCTAAATTATTCTAAAATTTTAAATAATGTTGGTATATCTATGTAGTCATATAGTATTTGAAATGCCTTCTGTATAAAAATCTGCCGCCTGCGACCGAAGCCAACCTGTTACAGCGTTTTGAAGCTCTTCATCATTGGCAAACAGCTGAGATGCAAGCCACTGCTTCATGTATGGGAACAGATGAAAATCACTGGGAGCCAAGTCAGGGCTGTAAGGGGGG